>BSBK01010272.1:0-80000 GCA_027943335.1 Chamaecyparis obtusa
TATATGTATATATATATATCTATATATGTATATCTATATATATATATGTATATATATATGTATATATATATATGTATATATATATATATGTATATATATGTATATATATGTATATATATGTATATATATGTATATATATGTATATATATATGTATATATATATATATATATGTATATATATATATATCTATATATGTATATATATGTATATATATATGTATATATATGTATATATATATGTATATATATATATCTATATATGTATATATATGTATATACACACACACACACACACACATATATATATATATATGTGTATATACATATATATCTATATATATACATATATATCTATATATATATACATATATATATATATATATATATACATATATATATATATATATATATATATATATATATATATATATATATATATATATATATATATATATATATATATACATATATATATATATAGATATATACATATATATATATATATATATAAATACATATATATATATATGTATATATATATATATATGATATTCTTATATAAAATATATATTAATATATAATTATTTCTAGAGTACATATTAAAATATATATAAATATTTACATAATACTCCTTAAATGTTATATATATATTTATATATATAATTTATACATATAAATATAATATAAGTTTTTAAATATATTTATATACAATATAGATTAATATAAAATATTATACTATTTACATAATATATATTAAATATTTACATAATACCCCTTAATACCATTTAAATTATATATATATATAATTTGTACATATATTTATATAATATAAACATTAAATATAATTATATACAATACATACTAATATATAAAAAAATATTAATTTATAAAATATTATAATATAAAATATATAAATTAATATATAATTATATATATAATACATATTTAAACATTATATATAAAAGTTTAATTTTTTCATTTACTCCCGCCATTTTTTCAACTTGGAAATATCGGGTACCCAATTTCAAATCATGTACCTGATTTTAAATCGGGGTACTTGATTAGGCTTGTGCCTTGTTGTTAGGTTTGCCTAGGTGTACTGATACCCAGGCCTACTAAAAAGTCAACATACATTCTCATGCGCTTTTGGATGAGTGAAAAGTGGATTTGTTTACATCGCCACTTTTTGGCCCCTCATGATCTTGCACATACCCTTCAGAGAACATTTGGAAAGAATTATAGAAAAAGATTAAAGAATCAACCTTTACATCAGCAGATACAAAGTAGGAACATGTAGAGGCAGTAGTGAAGGAAGAGGAGCAGGTAGAGTTGAAGACACTAAGGGGAAAATTGGCATAAATTAGTAATAAACTAGAGGAAGAAAGAGTCAATTCAGAAAAGTTATTTAAAACTGTGGAGAGTAATGTTGCCTCCAATCGGGAATTGCAAAAGCAATTGGACTCTTAGATGGATAAAACTAATCATTGGAAACACAAAGGAGTGGAAGATAAAAATAATTGTGAAAAAATGGTAGAAGAACTAAAGAAGGCCAATAATAAAATTCAAACTTTGGCAAATAACAGTAATAATTTAGTGAAGATTACAAAAGAACACATTTGGAGCCAAATAGTGGGGATGTCTCATAGCTTCTGTGAGTGGTTTGAAATGCTTCAAAGTATGAGAGTATGTTATTTGAAGCTCCATAAGAACATTGAATAGAACATGGATGTTCTCAAGAAAGAAAAGAAAGCAAAAGAGATTATGCAACAACTCTATAGTAAGAGTGATAGCTATCTATCAAACAAGGGAATTAGCACCCGCTTTGATACCTTAGTAAAGGTATCAAGAATCAGTCAATAATGTGAGAAGCTACGGGAAGCACAGGAATTGGATGACAAAGCTAATAAGAAGATCACAAAGATGGAACAAAGGAAAGTGAATTTTGAAAGTCTTGGTTTCCCTAAGGGATTTGACACAAATAAGTTCATTGGAATAGAATCTTACAAGAAAATGTTGCAGTACAAAATAGTTATGCTTTCTTCCTACAGACATGTCTCCTAATACATTTATGGATTTCATCAAACCAGTGAGAACTTTGAATGGAGTTTTAGAATCAATAGTGTTGTCAAGTCACATTTCCAAATATGAATTGCTAACAAAGTTGCAGGAGTGTGACTATACTATGAACCAAATTGTTCTACCATCAAAAGATGTTAGAACTGGCCTACAAAGATTGGTCTGAGAGGATGTTTGGACTAGCCTACAAATATTGCTTTGAATTTTGAACTACTGTAAATTGTAATATATTGCAAATGAATACAAAACAAATTGTGTTCTATCTAATTTTTAATGTATGTTGAGTTACTCTAATTTATCTAGCTATTCTTAGTTGATTTACTCTATTATATGCTATTGGAATACAAAATTTCATTTAGGAATTTCAAATTCAAATATGAAAGATCATTGATGATATGATACAAACTACAATAATAATACTCTTTGTTCTCAAATTTTAATGATGAAACATAATACATTATTTCTTTTCTAGAATGAACATTGAATGATATGATATAGTAGTTAATAAGTTCAAAAAATAACTATTGATTTCTATTGCTAATTTAGCATAAATTTCCTAAATTTTCCAATTCATCTCTGCGTCGTCATCATCATCTAATTTTGTTATTCTAATTCCTTTATTGTTCTCTTCATTTTCATTTGTGTCTTCTTCACTTTGACCTCCGCTTCTATGATTCTCATCGCCACCTATAGTTGTCCCACTCAGAGTCAGAGATTGGTTAATGTTGTTTCCCAACCCTCTTCTTTTGCATCTTTTCTTCCATATTTCCATAGCTTTTTGATAAGGAAAAATATTGACATCATACCTAGATGTGTAGACCCTTAAGCATGTTTCCAAATTATTGTCTAGTTTGTTTCTTAGATTTGATTTTAGGAAAACCAAAGCACTGAAAACTCTCTCATCCTCCACTGAACCCAATATCATGGTTTGACATAGATCAGCAAGCTTGAAGAGCTTTGAAATTTCATCATGCAACATTGTGCTATATTTTAGTTCTATCAAAAGCCTTGTTATCGAGCCCTCTTCATGTGGGTTATGGATTAATTGATATTGATGCTTCATAGTCCTTGCAAAAGTGCCTGATTTATATCTAAGAAGACCCTCATCTAAAATTGAATTGATAGTTATTCCATTGAATTCTACAGATTTGCAAAATTCCTTTATCAAAGTCAACAACCTATTATGATAATCTTCCTTAGAGTTTACGTGCCAATATTGAGGAAACACAATTTCTATGGCCTCAAGTAGTTGTTCATATGGGAATCTAGATCTTATTTCAGAGGAAACTTTATAGGTTATGTCCCTTGTATTAGCTATTATAGACTCGATGATCTTGCTAAACTCTTCCCTTGTAACTCTTGTAGCTCACTTCTTTGGGACGCTATAGTACATTGGTATCTGAAATCCCCTTACAAAAACAAATAAATCTCCATTTTCAATGATCTTTAAATAATTATTAGGATTTTCCAAATTTGATAGTTTCTGCTAGTGATTAAATCTTTCATTGGATAAATTTAGGTCATTTCGATAGAGACTATCGAGGGCTTGGCATAACATTTTATGCAAGTGAGCATATTCTGCAATATATATGGCTCTTTGCTAGGATTTTTTCATAATGATCATCATTTCTTCTAGCATGGGAAGAAGAGATGCTAAAGTCAATAGTGTCTCTATATTTCTTAACCTTTGAAGTAGGTTGCCACATCTCTAATTTTCTCCATTGTCACAATTTTCATATGTAAGTCCAATCAAAGATTGATATTCAGAAAAAAAATCGATGTGTTGGTCCATCCAAAGAGATCCATATGGTATCAAAATCATTAAGAAGCTTATTTCCATTGGTAATTCTATCAACAAAGTGTTAAAATTCCTTAAAAATTTTGGAACTTCAACAAAAATATGAGTACAACTCTCTTACTAAATCTTCAACCTTGTTTACTAAAGGAAACTTCTTCATAACTCTAAAAGCAAGATTCATCTTGTGGGCCATACAATGAATGGTAACAACATATGGTGAACAAGAAGCCTACATCTTTGTGTAAAGATAATGAAGGGTACTCCCCTTAATACCACAAACACATAACAGAAACAGAGAAACAACAACAATTTGTAAGAACAGTAAATGGGCTTCTTATTACCTCCATAAATGTGGAATTACAAATTTTCAGAATTACAATATGGAAAGCCACATGAGAATTTTCCTTACAATATTCTGAGGGACAAAGCCTTGAATTATTACCTAGAACTACTCTGAACTACTCCAAACTACCTAAGACAATACTATAGCCTTCCTTATATAGGCAATTTTCCACCACCTGGGAAGGTTCTAGAAATTTAGCCATCAAGGCCGACCAAACTTAAAATTATTTTATTTTTCAATTTATTACATCAAAGTCTGCTCAAAATGACTTTTGAAACTCAAACAAATTTTTTGAAGGAAAATCATTTTCTGCCATTTCAGGTGACCCAACTTTCGAAGCCCATAAGTCATCACTCATTGACCCAATTGACTATTATGACCCCATTTTGAAAAGGACACAAAGTGCTCTACAACACTTGACATCACAAGCTCCAATTAGCCAAAACTTCAACCTCATTTGGGGCCTCTAAAGCCTTCAAAACTGAGTTCAAAGATTCTATACCCTGCTACCAATACCAAAAATCTTCAATATCTTCAAAGGTAGACTTAATCTGTCAATGAAACTTTACTTAAGATGACCAAAATGAACCTCCAGGGAAGAAAATAAGCCATTATGAGGTTGAATGAAAAACTTACTAAAAATAGTATCTTTCCAAAAATAACATCTCTACACAAGATAACCCTTATTGAAAGAAACCAAAAATATTTTTGGGTGATGCAAGATTTCTCTTACACCCAGGGTAATTTGAGAAGTGACCCTGTCACAACTCAGGTGTGAAGAGGAAAACCAAGATGGTTAACCTCCTCCCTTGATAGCCATGATGATTCTTCAATAGGTCATCCTTTCCATTTGACCAAATATTATTCATATGTCCTATTCCTTGTGCTTTTCCCAACAAGACTATTTGGTATATCCTCAATCTCCTTTGTATCTAAACTAGTTTCTAGAATACTCCACCGTGCTTCTGTGATCTCATCTTCAAGACCTCCTTCATGATACTCTATCAAATCTAAAATGTTAAACACTGGTGAAATATTTAGCTTAGTAGGCACTTCTACCTCATATGCATTTCTTGAATCATGCTTCTTTAGTATCTTACATGGCTCAAACTTCTTCATTTTTAGCTTGTTGTATGTACCAACTAGAAATCGCTCCTTCCTCAAATAAACCATGACTTCATCTCCAACCTAAAATTCCTTATGTCTCATTTTCTCATCTGCCTTAGTCTTATACTGCACATTCATCTTGGTAATGTGCTTTGTCACCTCCTCATGGATGTTCTTCAAGTGTTTTGCAAAATCCTTAGCTTCAGTGCTACTTATCTATTCTTTGTCTATCTTCCTCAACTCAGATGCATTTCTAGGACTACTTTCATATACAATCTGGAATGGTGATTTACTAGTGCTCCTATTGAAAGAATTATTGTATGCAAATTCTTCGTATGGTAAAATCAAATCCCATCCTATTGGCTTATCTCCAACCAAACATCTCAGCAAATTCTCCAAACTCCTATTCACCACCTCTATCCATCTATCAGTCTATGGATTATGTGATGAGAGAAACTTCAAATCTATCTTCAAATTCTTCCACAATGTGCGTGACACAAGAAGGGATGGAGGAGGGGACAAAATAGTGGCACGCCCTACCAAACCTACTCCCTACTCAACAACATGAAAAAGAAAACATAACACACACACACACATAGAGAGAGAGAGAGAGAGAGAGAGAGAGAGAGAGAGAGTAGGATCATTCATATATATTTCATCAAATTGACTTATACATGCGAGGCTGTAAGGCCTTCCCAGTTACGTCCAGCTTTTACAATGAATTACAGAAGTCCTCAAACATGCAAGGATCTGTTAAGAATAGTCCCAACAGATAACTGAGTGGGGGGGGAGGGGGGGTGAATCAATTATCTATAAGTTTCAATTCTTTATCCAATTAAGTATAATTTAACATAGGCATAAACACAATGAAAGAACACATGAACACAACACCAATATTTTGGTTACGAGGAAACCCAAATAAGTAAAAACCCTAGTGGAAATTGACACCCACTAATATTCTGTACTAGTGTATAGTGATCCTTGTTAGAAGATCCTTTACCCTATTAGGAGTAGCTTTACAATATATTAAGTACAATAGACCTGGCCAAGGGTCTGACCCTATTAGGAGTATTTTATAATTGTCCCTATTAGGGGAGAGGACACACTGTCCAAGAGCTCACTCCTCAAAAGGAAAAAGGCTACAACCTTCTGAATAAAAGATACACACTATATTTGGATCTTGGTAAATTGTGCTTTTACCTATTTGTTTGGATTAGTTCCAATGTATAGCACACATACTTTACTTGGTCACATAGACCTTCTCATGATGTCTCCACACCTCGCACACTCTGCTCTACTCTGCTTAATCAACTATGAGCCACACTTCAACAACCACAAGTGACTGTCTATAAATATCTTTTCTCTAAATGATACAATTAGGTCAGCCTGTTAGAATCACCTTAGAATCATATTAGAGACATCATAAAAAACTTATATAATCATCTAGTTGGCTCTACTATGGGTGCAACACATTCTGGGACCTGTTCATTATAGACACATGCTACATACTGTCAACTTCTATTAAAACAACTGGATCTTTCACCTCAAGATGAATTAGCTTATGCACTCTTAACTTAACATTAGAAACTCTCTTCTAAGCTTAACTCCAAGGGTGTATATCCCAAAGATGGGCACAACTTATGAACCAATAAAATCTCTGTCGGCTTGCTTGGACAAACATATGAAACCACTACTGGAAAATAGTGACTGCATAAATTCACTTGCGTTGTATATCTAACTATGTGTCCATAACTAAAACATCACCAATATGTCTTCAACATAAATCCTAGGGCACATGACTCCATGATAATTGTATGGACAACCACACATAGAACACTACATGTTACTTTGTCAGGAACACTATTGAAACAAGCTTGCTATAACACTGTCTATACTAATAGTTAACCTTTGCACCCATGATATCATGCTGATATCATGTCCATGCTTCATATAATGAAGGCTTAGTATATAAGGCTTCCTCACATGGTATTTTTCATATATTATCATCAATGACAAACATACAGTTAGTTCTGGACTACTGGCAAATCTCCAACAATCTCCCCCTTTGGCATTGATGGCAACATGTGGAATGAAAAACTACCACCAACCCAAGTGAACATTTATTTTATAACATTCTCCATTTCCTCAACAAAACTCCCCCATAGATGAATCCTCCAACTACTACAATATTTTCTTAATATTCTCCATTTGCTCAATTGAATTGTTGTTATAGGTGAATGCTACTTCCCCTTAATATATTACTCCTTCTTTGTTTCTATTTTTCATGACTCTGTATATTAGTCCCCCTTTGAAATCAATGGAGAAGGGCACCATTCATATTAAGCACCAGTACTACTCCTGAGGTAGAGTAGTCAACCTTACACTAGTCCCTAAGGACTGATGCCTTTCCTTCTTTCTTCTAATCAGAATTAGGGAAGGGAATTACTCCCAACTTCTCCTTGAGATACTCAAAAGTATCCTTAGGCAAGGGCTTTGTGAATATATCTGCAAACTGATCTTTGGTACTCACATAGTCCAACTTGACTTCTTTCTTTGCCACTTTTTCTCTTAGGAAGTGATACTTGATCTCAATGTGCTTTTTCTTTGCATGCATCACAGGGTTCTTTGACTTATTGATAGTGATAGTATTATCATAGTAAATAACAATAGGAGAATCAATCTGAATTCCAAAATCCTTTACCATTTTCTTGATCCAAACAATTGTAGAATAATTTAAGGTTGCTGCAACATACTTCGCTTCTGCTATTTGTTAGAATAACTGAGAGGGGGGGTGAATTAGTTATCCAGTGTCCCAAAACAAAATATATAATTCAAAACTATTTCTTCAATTTCTGCTCATCGGTAAACAATAAATACTTTCACTATCTGTGCTTTTACCGATTACTAGTCTAATACTATAATAGTTTACCGATCAAATCTAAAATGTAACATGTAAAGAATGATAACAAAAAAATATCACAATCAACACATAACACAAGAGATTTAACGTGGAAACCTTGTAAAGGGAAAAACCACCTGGGATCGACAACACAAAATTGTTCACTCTTCTGAAGTGAGGTTGGTTAAGACCCAACCTTGTTAAAGGTTAGAAACACATTGTCAGGTGTGACCTTGTTAGAGGATTTTAGACTAGAAGTCATCGTCCAACCAGCATTCACTATGGGGTTGACAAGATAACAATGTTCATTCTATGAATGATACATCATAAGACTTTCAGAGTCCACTCGGTTAAGAGATTTTGACTGTATACAATGGTTAAATATGTAATAGTAAATGACCTACCTTAATACAACTTCAATTGCAGATTACAGATCAATATTTAGTCCATAAAAATCCTTCTGATCAATATTTCACTTCAGATTCAATACTGTATCAACTTACTGTCCATCGATAATTGCTCTTTGTAGCTCGATAATTATTCTGCAGCTCGGTTCTTGCTTAACCAGTATGATCAGAATGCATGAAAACCTTGTTCATGCGATATTCCTGTAGCTTCTTCTTCTTCCGGCATTCTTTCATAAAGAAATTATGTTCTCTTATATAGATGAGTAAATCATTTTCTTCTCCACCATCAGATTTTTCCTCTTAACCACATTCATAGATTTTTCCACTTCAAACTTTCTTGGTACTTGTGTCAATAACACATTTCAATCTTCTCCGTTAGATCTTCCTTGAATTTCATTAGCCATTGATTTGTGTAACAAACATTATCTATTACCTCGATGTTATACTCTTTCCAGCTCATCAATCTTATCGACTAAACTGATCATTTAATTCATTCTGTTTCACTTGGTAAACAAAGAAATACATTGGTGAACACTGCTCGGTTAATACTACGATCAGTATACACTACACTCCGTCGGTGTATACTAGAAATGCTTCATTTACTGACAACACCGCTTTGTGTCTTTCAGCTCTATAATTTATGATAGATGAATGCAACATAATAAAGTCAATATGATCAAGTCATAGACTCATCAACAAGTTACTCAATGTGTTCCTTATCCTCATCTATCATGCACATCTTTCTCCATGTAGATTTCTCTATTCTTCATCTCTTTCATCTTTCTTCAGATGTCTCGATATAGTAACTTACAAGATAAGTGTTGTCAAACTAGTTGACATCAATTTAAACATAATACTAATTTAATCATATTAAATATCTAATCAAAAACTCCTCAATGATCTTTAATCATAGATTCTTCAATCAGATTCCAAATCAGTTGTAGTTCAACAATCTTTCCCTTTGGCATTGATGGAAACTCAAGTAATATGAAATGTACCATACACATACCAAACATATATTCTACAACTTAGTGAAAAAAATGTTGTAAGTCAAATAGACTTAATATTTTTAATCACTACGTTACTAAACAACATTAAATAGTACAACTTTACCATTCTGCAGTTGTGATCTTTTCAGTTCCTCTTCTCTGCTTTTGTTCTCTGTAATTGATCTTCAATACTCTGTCTCATTCAGATTGTCTCTCCCTTAGATAATTCTCATCGGTGCTTGTTCCTTTTCATATCTTTTTTATCTCTCCCCTTTTCATTTCATATTGTTTATCTCTCCCTTTGACAGCAATGCCAAAGAAACAAATAAACAAACAATTCTGTCTTCCACTGTATCTCTGAATACTGATATTCCAATCGGTTCAAGTTCTCAAACTTAATCACAACCTTGAACATGATTCAAAGTGTGAAATATGCTGCATCAACATGAATGATATTATAATATAAGTAGGTTGATGCAACAACTAGATCACCTTAGTGACCGATAGATAGGGGGCAGACCCCAAGTCTAGTCCTCAAGTATTCAAATGTGTCCTTCGGTAGGGGTTTTGTAAAAATATCTGCAAGTTGTTCTTTATATGTAACAAATTCTAACTTCACTTGCTTCTCTTACACTTTTTCTCTTAAGTAATGATACTTAATAGATATATGCATTGTCTTAGAGTGCATCATAGGATTCTTTGAAATATTAATAGCACTAGTGTTGTCACAATATATAATCATCGGGTTAGTGATTACCTCATTCATGCCTTCCAACACTTGTTTGATATATGCAATATTGGAACAATTAGTAGTAGTAGAAACATATTTCTCTTCAGCTATAGACTGAGAAATATAAGCTTTCTTTTTACTTGTCCATGTTACAAGTCTTTCACCAAATAAAAATGCTCCTCCGGTGGTGCTTTTTCTATCATCCACATTTCTAGCCCAATCAGTATCGGTGTAAAATTTTAGTTCAAACTTACCTTCCTTAGGATACCATAATCCAAAATTCTCTATTTTCTTCAAGTATCTTAAGATTATTTTTATAGCTATCATGTGTGATTCTCTAGGATTAGCAAAAAATCTTGCAACAATTCCCACAACATGTGCTATATTTGGTCTACTGTGAACTACATACATTAACTTACCAATCATGGATTGGTAAAGTGTCTGGTTTACCTTTGTAGTTTCATCCTCCTTTGTCAATTTGCATCAAGTAGTCATCAATGTTCCCACAGGTTTAGCATCTTCCATGCCAAATGTCTTTAGTACTTCCTTTATGTATTTAGATTGTGTGATGAATATTCCATCACTCTGTTGAATCAATTGTAGTCCAAGAAAGAACTTAATCTCTCTGAACATAGACATTTCAAATTCCTTTTGCATTTCATCAGCAAATGCCTTGCAGACAAGATTTGAGCCTCCGAAAATGATATCATCAACAAATATTTCAGCAATGATAATAGTATCATCAATATCACCTTTCACATAGAGATTGTTGTTTTCACTTGTTCTAACAAATCCAATACTTAACAAGTAAGTATGCAGTCTTTCATACCATGCTCTTAGTGCTTTCTTCAATCCATATAAAGCTTTATGTAGTCTACATACCATGTGTTTATTGTCAGGATCAACAAAGCCTTCAGGTTGTTCAATGTAGACCTCTTCTTCAAGTATACCATTTAAAAATGCTGACTTCACATCCATTTGATAGACTTTGAATTTCTTGTGTGTTGCATATGCAAGTAGCATTCTAACTCCTAATCTAGCAACAGGTGCAAATGTCTCACCATAGTCAATGCCTTCTTCCTGTGCATATCCCTTGCATACCAATCTAGCTTTATTTCTAATGAATTCACCATTTTCATTCAATTTATTCCTGTATATCCACTTAGTACCAATAACATTTTTATCTTTTGGTTGGGGTACTAAGGACTAGGTTTTGTTCTTCTCTATTTTCCCTATCTGCTCCTTCATTGCATTAACCCATTCTTCATTCTCTAATGCAACTTTCACAGTTTTAGGTTCAAATTGACAAATTAAACATGTACCTTGTCTTGTTTTGCTTCTAGTTTGCATTCTAGCATGTCTGTCTCCAATGATTTGTGTTTCAAGATGATGTCTTCTAACAAAGCTAACCAAAACTTGATTTCTCCTTTCTTGCTCATCCTGCTTAGGGTCATTTTCTTGCTCGATATCTCCATCTTGTTCCTTGATTTGTGTTGCCTGTTGTCATGCATTGTTTCCCTACTGACCGGTTGTCATAGTTTGTGGTGTCAGTAGATACTCTGGATGTTCAATGTAAGTGAATCTACCATAGTCTTCCAATTCCTTTTTACTTTCCTCTATGTACTTGTTATCAAAATCATCAACACAAACATTAGTACTTTCAATTATCTTATTTGTAACCTTATTCAGAGATTTATATGCTTTACTTGTAGTGGAATATCCCAAAAATATTCCTTCATCTCCTTTAGAATCAAATTTTCCATTTCTCTCATCTTTCAAAATAAAGCATTTACTTCCAAAGATTCTGAAAAAACTTATAGTAGGTTTGTGAGCAAACCATAGTTCATAAGGCATTCAGTTGTACTCAGTTAAGAACATACACAGCTGTACTAACAGCTTCCCTCCAGTATTTTTAAGCAACATTCTTCTCTATCATCAGTGTTCTAGCACAATCAATTATACACCTGTTCCTCCTTTCAGCAATGCCATTTTGCTGAGGTGTCCTTAGTGTAGATACCTATCTTTTGATTCCGCGCTCATTACAAAAATTAGTAAATTCATTAGAGATAAATTCACCTCCTCTATTAGATCTTAAACATTTTATTTCCTTTCTGGTTTCTTTCTCTACCTTAGCTTTATACCACTTAAACATTTTGAAAGCTTCAGATTTCTCTTTCAGGAACATAACAGTCATCAGTCTAGTATAATCATCAACAAAAAGAATAAAGTATCTATCACCAGAACAACTCTGAGTTCTCATAGGACCACATAGGTTGGTATGAACCAAATCAAGTATCTTCTTTGTTGAGTAGTCTTTGCTTTTAAAACTAGAATTAGTCATCTTACCTTTCTGACATTTATGGCACATGGCATGATCAAGTTTTGTCAAGTTAGGCAATCCTCTAACTCTTTTCTTTCTACTAATCTTGATCATGTTGTCAAAGTTCACATGGCATAACCTTCTGTGCCACAACCAAGCATCTTCATCCTTTATTAACAAACAAGAAGACTGATCCATATCAAGATAGAATAGATTACCTCTAGATTGTTTACCAGTTCTGACAAGTCTTCCTCCATCATCATAGATCTTCACCTTTTTGCTCTCAAAAGCTAGTCAGTGGCTTGAATTGATAAGCTAAGCCACACTTAACAAATTATAGTTCAGTCCATCTACCTAGTATGCATTTTCACATTGTAGTCTATCATTGATCAACAGTGATCCTTTACCACTTACCATACATGGTGCATCATTTCCCATTCTCACAAATTCTCCATTATATTCAACAAGATGATCAAAATTCTCTACATCACCGGTCATATGATGTGTACAACCGCTATCTATGATCCATGTATCATTTCTACTTACTTTAGAGATTAGTGTTGTCTCTTCATGTTTCTCTTCTTCTTCTGAGTCATCTTTCATAGCAACAAATACAACTTCTATATCATCATCAGAATCAGATTTAGTTTCAATATCTTTGACTATGTAACATACCTTTTTTCCTTTTTCATCTCGGTTGTCTCTGTTGTAGTGTCAGTAGCCTCTGTTGACTCTTCTCCCATAGCTTCCTTTAGATCGGTCTTTGGATCTATCATCATCTTTCTTCTATGGACATCTAGCAATGATGTGACTAACTTCTTTATAGTTAAAACATTCTAAAGGTAGCTTACCTCTATACCTTCCTTTTCCTTTGGGCAATCTTCTAGCCATAAGTGCTTCACGCTCATCAAGTTCATCATCAATATTGTCATCACTATCACAATTCTTACTATTCCTGCTAGACTTTCCAATCTTCAAAGAAGACATGAAAGAAGATTCAACAGAAGGAACAACACTGTTATCAAAGTTGTTTAATTCAAAGGTTGTAAGTTTACTAATCAGAGTGTCAAGAGTAAGGTTGGATGTAGCTCTTGTTTCATGAATTGCAAAAATCCTGATTGCATAAATTGGTAGAAAAGTTTTGAGAATCTTGCTTATCATTGTTTCATCATCAATTACTCTATCAGATGATTTAATAGCATGTACCACCTCTTTGAGTCTATTTGAATATTGGACAATGTTCTCACCTTCTTTCATTTTCATATCATCAAATCTACCTCTCAAACTTTCAACTCAAGCTATTTTGACATTCAGATCTCCACTGTATATTTGTGCTAATTTATCCCACATTCCTTTGGCAGTCATGCATGTCTTGATATCTTCAAATTCAGCATCGATATAGGCAGCAACAAGTTCCATCATAGTAACATTGTGTTCATGTTTGTCCTTCAATTGATCAAGAGTTAAGGGACCAGTGTGTGGTTGCATCTAGCCATTCTCCATCAGCTCTAGTGCAGAGTTCCCAATTCCAAATATGTGTAGCTTCATTTTGCTTTGCCATACTGTGAAGTTCTCTTTGTTCAATTTTGGTACTTCCCTCTTATACATCTTGAGACCTTTATGCTTAAGTCCTTAAAACTCTGTTCCAAGCAACCTATGCTCTGATACCAATTATTAGAATAAGTAATAGGGGGGTGAATCAGTTATCCAGTGTCCCAAAACAAAATGTATAATTCAAAACTATTTCTTCAATTTTTGCTCATTGGTAAACAATAAATACTTTCACTGTCTATGCTTTTACCAATTATCAGTCTAATACTATAACAGTTTACCGATCAAATCTAACATGTAACATGTAAAGAATGATAACAAAGAAATATCACAATCAACACATAACATAAGAGATTTAATGTGGAAACCCTGTAAAGGGAAAAATCACATGGGACCGGCAACCCAAAATTGTTCACTCTTCTGAAGTGAGGTCAGTTAAGACCCAACCCTATTAAAGGTTACAAACACACTGTCAAGTGTGACCTTGTTAGAAGATTTTAGACTAGAAGTTATCGTCCAACCAACATTCACTATGGGGTTGATAGGATAAAAATGTTCATTCTATGAATGATACATCATAAGGCTTTCAGAGTCCACTCGGTTAAGATATTTTGACTATATACAATGGTTAAATATGTAACCGTAAATGACCTACCTTAATACAACTTCAATTGTAGATTACAGATCAATATTTAGTCCATAAAAAACCTTTTGATCAATATTTCACTTCAGATTCAATATTGTATCAACTTACTATCCATCGGTAATTGCTCTTTGTAGCTCGGTAATTGTTCTACAGCTCGGTTCTTGCTTAACTAGTATGATCAGAATGCATGAAAACCTTGTTCACACAATATTCCTGTAGCTTCTTCTTCCGACATTATTTCATAAAGAAATTTTGTTCTCTTATATAGATGAGTAAATCATTTTCTTCTCTACCATCATATTTTTCCGCTTAACCACATTCATAGATTTTTCCACTTCAAAATTTCTCAGTACTTGAATTTTGTCAGCCATTGATCTGTGTAACAAACATTATCTATTACCTCGATGTTATACTCTTGCCAGCTCATCAATCTTATCAGCTAAACTGATAATTTAATTCATTTTGTTCCACTCGGTAAACAAAGAAATGCATTGGTGAACACTGCTCGATTAATACTATGATTGGTATACACTACACTCTGTCAGTGTATACTAGAAATGCTTCATTTACCAACAGTACTACTTTGTGTCTTTTAGCTCTATAATTCATCATAGATGAATGCAACATAATAAAGTCAATATCATCAAGTCATAGACTCATCAACAAGTTACTCAATGTGTTCCTTATCCTCATATGTCATGTACATCTTTCTCCATGTAGATTTCTCTATTTTTCATCTCTTTCACCTTTCTTCAGATGTCTCGATATAGTAACTTACAAGATAAGTGTTGTCAAACTAGTTGACATCAATGACAACATAATAATGATTTAATCATATTACATATCTAATCAACAACTCCTCAATGATCTTTAATCATAGATTCTTCAATCAGATTCCAAATCAGTTGTAGTTCAACACTGTTGTCTGAGAGATACAATTTTGTTTCTTGCTTGTCTAAGTGACAAGTCTATCACCAAGAAACATTGCTCCTCCTGAAGTACTCTTTTTTTATCAACACATCCTGCCCAATCTGCATCAGTGTACACATGAAGCTTAACATTTTCTAAATTAGGATACCATAGAGCATAATCTATAGTGCCTTGCAAGTATCTGAATATCCTCTTCACTATCATGAGGTGACTTTGCTTAGGTTCTGCTACAAATCTTCCAACTATGCCAACTACATTGGAAATATTAGGTCTAATTTGAGTAAGATGTATGAGTTTACTAATCATGGACTTCTATAATGTTATATCTACTGCAGGTGAGTCATCTTCTTTTGTAAGCTTGCATCCAATAATCATAGGAGTCCCTACTGGCTTGCAATCATCCATCTTGAACTTCTTTAATATTTCCTTCACATATTTTGACTGATTAATAAAAATACCTTTCTCTGCCTGCTACACATTTAGTCCCAAAAAGCACTTGATAGGACCAATCATACTCATCTCAAACTCATTTTTCATTTCTTTGGCAAATTCTTCACTTAGTTTGTCATTACCTCCAAAGATAATGTCATAAAAAAAAATGGCTACAATTAGTAGACCTTCAAATGTTTCTCTAATGAATAGATTACAATCTGCTACTCCTTTCTTGAATCCAATCTTTGTTAGATATCCATCTATTCTTTCATTCCATGCTCTAGGGGCTTGCTTAAGTCCATAGAGGGCCTTCTTTAATTTGCATACCATATCAGGTATATCTAGTAGGGTGAATCTTTCTGGCTAGTCAATGTATATTTCTTTTAGGTCTCCATTTAGGAATGCTGACTTGACATCCATCTAATAAACTTTGAAGTTTTTGACTGTAGCATAAGCTAGAAATAACTTAATAGCTTCTAGGTGCAAATGTGTCTGAATAATCAATGCCTTCTCTTTGTGCATATCCTTTACATACTAGTCTTGCTTTATTTCTTACTATTGTACCATCTTCATTCATTTTGTTTCTAAATATCCACTTTGTTCCAATTACATTTTTATCACTAGGTCTTGGGACCAGTTCCCAAATGTCATTCTTAATAATTTGATCAAGTTCGTCTTTCATAGCATTATGCCAATCTGAATCATTACAAGCATCTTCAACACTTAAGGGTTCAATCTGAGATAGTAAACATACCATTTCATTGCTAACATTATTCTTTTCTTGTGATCTTGTCAAGACTTTGCCACTCTAATCCCCAATGTTGTCTTTCTTGGAATGTTTTTTAGATGCATATTTTGGAACTTTAGGTGATGAAAATTCATCAGCCTTAGGAGTATCTTCTTCACTTGTTTTAGGATAATTGCACATCAATATTGTCAAACATTTCCTCAATAACTATCTCACTAGTAGAGGTTTTAGGTTCTTCTTCAATCATGGGTGAGTAATCATGATATATTTTTTGAACCATAAAATTTTCATCAATCTTTACATGAGCACTTTCTATGATCTTTTTCAATCTCAAATTGAAACATCTATAAGATTTTCTTTTAGTAGAATAACCAAGACAAATACCTTCATCACTTCATGCATCAAACTTGCCTACTGGTTCATCCCTCTTAATGTAACACTTCCTTCAAAATATTCTAAAGTATTTTACTATGGGAACATTGCCTAACCATAGTTCATATGGTGTTTTGTTAGCGCCTAGTCTCAATTGAATTTTATTGATGGTATAGACTATTGTATTGACCATATTTGTCCAATAGGTGTGTGCAACTTTTCCTTCTATCATAATAGTGCACATTGTATCAAGGATGATCTTATTCCTTCTCTCTGCAATTCCATCTACTGAGGGGTTCTAGGTGCACTTAACTACCTCTTTATGTCATGTTCTTCATAGTACTCATAGAATCTGCCAGAGGTGAATTCTCCTCCTCTATCTGATCTCAAACATTTTATCTTTAGTCCAGATTCATTCTCAACCTTAGCTTTAAATATTTTGAATTTATCAAAGTCTTCTAACTTATCTTTCAAGAACGAAACCCACATCATCCTAGTATAATCATCAACAAAAAAAATGAAATACCTTTCACCATAGTATGATCTTGTTTGAGTAGGACCACAAAGGTCTATATGGATTAGATCCAACTTGTTCTCTACTGAATTGAGCTTACTCTTGAATGAGTTTCTTACATGTTGTCCCATCATACATTCTCTTTATATAGTATCAATAGGCTTTGCTATGATAGGAAGATCTCTTACTACCTTTACATTTCTTATCTTTACTATGTTATCAAAATTGATATGACATAGTCTTTTGTGCCACAACCAACTATCATCAACTTTGGCAACAAAACAACTTACTTCTGAATTGAGTTGGAAGACATTACCTTTAGTCTTTGAGCCTAATGCAATCATAACACCATCCTTGTTGTTAATGATGCATTTTTCATCTTTGAACTTTAATTGATAGCCTTTTTCAAGTAACTATCCAACACTGAGAAGGTTGTGTTTCAAACCATCAACATAGAGAACATCATCAGTACTGTTCTTTCCATCCAAAGTGATGGCTCCTCTACCTACTATAGGTTTAGGAGTGTTGTCTTCGAATCTAAGCATAGCACAATTTTATTTATCTAGATGAACAAATATTACTTTATCACCTGTCATGTGATGTGAGCAACCACTATCTATAATCCAGTCCGTCCTTAGGTCAACTTGGGAAATTAATGCTAGTTTCTATTCCTCTTTCACATGTTTGTGATTTTTTTCTACCATAGCAATGAATCCAATTTCTTCTTCTCTTGATTCATCATCAGAAACTCCATCTCTAGCATAGTAACATTCCTTAGGTTTGTAATCCTTTTTGAACTTTCTAGCTCTAGTAGGACATTTAGATGCAAAGTGACCAATCTTATTGCATGAAAAGCACTTAAATGGTAACTAGCCTTCATATTTTCCTTTTCCTTTCTTTCCCCTTTTGGAAATCATAGCAATAAAACCATCTAATGTTTTCTCTTCATCATCATTATCAAAATTACCAGAAGTGTTTGTAGATCTCTTACCATGGACCCTTGCTTTGAAGGTTGTTTCACTCTTTGGTTCTATTTTCAATCTTGAAATCTCAAAAGTTGAGATTTTGCTGATCAAGGTCTCACTCTTGAAATTAGATGTAAGCTGCATGTTCTCATCAAGGATGTTGATCTTTCTTTCATATTTTTATGTAAGAGTGGTCATTAACTTGTCCATAATATCCTCTTCTGATATCTCTCCACCATTGTTCCAGATTCCAACAACTGCTTCATTTATCCTCTGATTGTAAGCTCTAATATTTTATTTAGGTATCATTTCTAATGCATTGAATCTTTTCTTCCAAGTCTTTCTGCATGCATCATTTTCTTGTTTGTCTCCTTCAAATATGTTTTCTAGGTACTTCCATATTTTGTGGGTAGTATCCTCCTTTATTTATGAAAATTCACTATCAGATAAGGTGTTGATAAGGGCTTCTTTGGCTATAGCATTCTAATGAAATAATTCCTTTTGTCTTTCAGTAGAATCATCTTTTCCAAGATCTTCTAGGATAGGAATCCTGACTGCTTTGATAGTAACATCAAAAACTTCAAAAGTAATACACTGTAAATGGGTCACCATCTTGTTCTTCCAATTAAGATAATTCTCTCCATCAAACTTAGGAATTTCTTTTCTAAATTCTGCCATCTAATCAACCTCAAGCTATTAAACTTTCTCTCCAAGGCACTTGGCTCTGATACCAATTGTTAGGAATAGTCCCAAGAGATAATTGAGATGGGCGCGGGGGGGGGGTGGGGGTGAATCAATTATCTACAAGTTTCAATTCTTTATCCAATTAAGTATACTTTAACATAAGCATAAACACAATGAAAGAACACATGAACACAACACCAATATTTTGGTTATGGGGAAACCCAAATAGGTAAAAACCTTGGTGGGAATTGACACCCACTAATATTTTGTACTAGTGTATAGTGATCCTTGTTAGAAGATCCTTTACCCTGTTAGGAGTAGCTTTATAATATATTAAGTACAGTAGACCTGGTCAAGGCTAGTTGGACCCTGTTAGGAGTCTTTTATAATTGTCCCTATTAGGGGAGAGGATGCACTATCCAAGAGCTCACTGCTCAAAGAGAAGAAGGCTACCACCTTTTGAATGATAGATACACACTATATCTGGATCTTGGTGAACTGCACTTTGACCTACATGTCTAGATCAATTCCAATGTATAGCAAAGCACAAGTTGGCCTCAACAAAAACTTAAAATAAACTACTTAGTAAGAAAGGATGACTGAGCAATAGACAAGAATCACTGAGTGCCATTGAAAGAACCAACCACTTAGGAGATAATCAACCAAACTCGATAACCAAAGGAAACCAACCAACTACCAAGCCAACTCGGTCAAAGCAGGAATCCTGCAACACATACAAACTTCAAAATATTTTTGGTGACCTAGATTGCCAAGGACCTGAGATGCTCCTGCATTAGACACCAGAGGTCATTAATAAATTATTCTCTAAATCATTTAGGTATGCTCTGAGCTGCATCCAACTTAGACTGTGAGATCCATGAACTGTCTTTAATCAGTCTATTCTTCCACTTTACCAGATATTCCATATACTATTTTCCTATTGTACTTCTCCTAATTCTTTGCTCTAAAGTCTACTCAACTTCTTCATTATTCTTTTTAAGATACTCCATCAGTATTGTCATGTCTTCAGTAGGTTCATGATACTCATACAAATTAGAAATGTTGAAAATTGGTGATATGTCCATGTCATTAGGTAACTTAATCTCATATGTATTTCCACTATCCAATTTCCTCAAAATCTCGCAAGGTCCAAACTTCTTCATCTTCAGCTTCCCATATGTTCCAATAGGAAATTAGGCTTTCTTCAAATGAACCATCACTTTATCACCAACATCAAAGGTATTATGTCTCCTTGATCTATCAGATCTGTCTTTGTATTTTTGATTACTTTCTTCCAACTTGATTTTCACATCTTCATGCAATGTCTTCATAAACTTAGCAAATTTCACTCCTTCAACACTTCTCTTACTTTCATAATTAATATCCCTCAAATTAGATATACCTCTCAGCTGTATTCCATTCACAATCTCAAATGGTGTTTTTCGAGTACTCCTATTCACTGAATTATTGTATGCAAACTCTGTTCATGCCAACACAGAATCCCAATTACTCAGTGTGTCTCCAACTAAACATCTCAAAAGATTTCCCAAACTTCTATTCATAGCTTTTGTTTTTCCATTGGTTTGTGGGTGAAATGTAGAACTATTCTTCAACTCAGTGCCAAATTTTTTCCAAAGAGTCTTCCAAAAGTATCCAACAAATTTATTATCTTGGTCAGAGATAATACTCCTTGGTAATCCATGCAATCTAACAATTTCCTTAAAGAAAATATTTGCTACATGTACCACATCTGATGTCTTTCTACAAGGTCTAACTTGTGCCATTTTAGAAAATCTATCCACCACAACAAATATAGGATCATTACCTCTTATTGTCTTCGGTAAGCCAAGAACAAAATCCATATTGATGTCACTTCAAGGTTTCTCAAGTACAATAATCGGTGTATACAATCCAATATTTTGATGTACTTCTTTTGCAACTTGATAAATTCTAGAACTTTTCACAAATTTCTATACATCTTTATACAATTTTGGCCAAAATTATTTCTCCTTAAGAAAATTCAATATCTTATCAATACCAAAATGTCCAAACAAACCACTACTATGTTTCTCCTTTATCATTCTCATTTGTCCTCTTGATATACAAAACTGAATACGTTTAAACAACATACCTTCTTGAATGAAACATTCTTCCCCTTTTTTACTCAATTGATCTTGAATAGGTGCTCTGCACTTTTTCCACAGCTCAGAAAAATCAGGATCAATTTCATACAAATCTTTCATCTCATCAAAACCAAGAACTTCAATTTTCATCTCGGTCATCAAAGATCTTCTTCTACTCAATGCATCAACAACTTGGTTAGTGACTCCACTCTTATGCTTTATCACAAATTTATAGCTCTACAAATACTCAACCCATTTCATATGTCTTTGTTTCAACTTATTCTAACTACCCAAATATTGTAAAGCCTTGTGATCAGTATACAACATAGATTCACTCGATATTAAATAATGTCTCCATTTCTTTAGTGCTTGTAAAATAGCATATAATTCTTGATCATACACAAAATATTTCCTTCTAGCATCATTCAACTATTCACTAAAGAAAGCAATAGGTTTACCTTCTTGACTCAACAAAGCTCTAATTGCACAACCACTTGCATCACATTCTACTTGAAATACCTTATTGAAATTAGGCAATGCCAAAACAAGCAATTCAACAACCTTTTGCTTCAAGGTCTACAAACTTTTATCAGCTCCATGTGTCCACTTGAATTCTCTCTTATCTCCTCTCATAGTCTCAATCATAGCATTACAAATTGAACTAAAATTCCTTATGAACTTTCAGTAAAAACTTGCTAAATCTTGAAACGATCTTACCTCACTAGCATTCATAGGTGTAGGCCAATTCAGAATAGCTTCAACCTTTTCAAGATCCATTTTCAAACCATCAGTTGAAATAAAAAATCCCAAATACACAATTTCCTCTTTCATAAATGAATACTATTTTAGATTTATCAGTAACTTTTCTTCTTTCAATCTCTGCAAAACTTGTCTAACATGCAACAAATGTTCTTCTCTGGTCTTACTAAATATTAGATTATCATCAAGATATACAATCACAAACTTACCCAAGAATTTCTTCAAAACCTCATTCATCAATCTCATTAAAGTACTCGGTGCATTAGTTAAAACAAAAGGCATAACCAACCACTCATAAAAACCTTCTTTTATCTTAAAAGAAGTATTCCCCTCATCACCTTCTCTGATTCTAATCTGATAATACCCACTTTTCAAATCAATCTTTGTAGAATACTTTTCTCCAGTCAAACTATCCATTATGTCATCCATTCTTGGTATAGGAAATCTATAGTTCACCATTATCTTATTGATTGCTCTAGAATTAGTACACATTCACCATTCTCCATTCTTTTTAGGTGCCAATACCATAGGTAATGTATAAGGACTCAAACTTTCTCTGATCAAACCTTTATCCACCAACTCTTGAATTTGTCAGTTCAATTATTGATTCTCGATAGGTGTTAACCGATGAGGTGCCTTATTTGGTAAACTAGCTCTAGGAATTAGATCCATGCAATGATCAAAGCTTATCCTCAGTCATAAACCATCAGGTACATTATCTTAAATGATTTCACTATACTCAGTGATTAACTTATCAATCTCCATAGGGACATGATCCTCTATTTTCCTACTCGATTTGTTAGGAATCACAACAAAACATACATCATCCCTTTTCAAATCATTAACAAATTTTCTTCCTTCCATCAAACAAAATTTCATAGATGTGCAAACATTACTAACAGGTTCTTCCATCAAAGGTAACAAGATTTTTTTTCTTCCATCAGCCCAAATAGTATACTTATGAAATCTCCCATCATATGTAACATGTCTATCATATTGCCAAGGTCTACCCAACAAAATATGACAACAATCCATAGGCATTATATCACACAACACCTTATCATAGTACTTTCCAATCTTCAAATTTACATAGCATTGTTCACTTACCAAGAGTGTATGCTCATCTTTGATCCATGAAATTTGATAGGGCTTCGAATGTTCCAACCTTTGAAGCTACAACTTTGTGACCATTTCCTCAAATTCTAGATTCTCTCAGCTACCACTATCAATGATTACCTTCCAAACTTTGTCACAAAATGTACATCTAGTCTTGAACAAAATTTTCCTTACTAGATCTTCCTTTTTACCTTCATTCCACAGTGCTTTTCTTATTATCAAGTTACTTTCCTTTTGGGGCTCATTTGGTGTCCCTTCTTGCACCAAAGCATTTCTACTACTACCAGCCTTCTTACTAGCATGTGTACATTCAAATGACCTATTTCCTTCTTCTCCATAATTGTAACAAGTTCCTTGGAAATTACCTCTATTATAACCACTTTGGTAGTTACTGCCTCTTCCTCTACATGAATTTTCACCTTTCTACTTGGTCTTTCCTTTGTCCAGATTTTCCTTTTCAAGTTTAGATCTACCATTTTCACCATTAGATCTACCTCTTCCTCTAGGGAATATACCACCTCAACCTCTTTGTCTCTATTCATGTCTTTTGTTCAATTTATCCTCGACTTTCAAAGAAAATTGATAAGCCTCTTCAATGTTCTCGAACTTAACCAGACTCATTTCTTCTTGGATGGAAACCCTCAAACCATTCAGGTGCTCCCACCACAAGGATGCATGACCTTTCAACTTTGTGCCAACAATTTCTACCTTCTTGTCCTCAGAGACATTTTCATAATTAAAATACTTTTCTATCTCAATGATCCAATCCATCAATTCATCAGAATCCAATTTCCTACTATACTTAGGAGGATTGAAATGTGGTGTTGACTTCAAACTTGTCAAAGCCTTCAAAAATCTTTCTTTGTCCTGATCTATCACAGGTGCAAGTTTTGCCTCACCTTGCTCTACTTCAATTTCATCATCACTAACATCTTCAAGATGTCTACCTCTTATTTGGGTTGTTTCAACAACTTCAACTCTAGCAGAAAGTTGTCTCAACATCCCTGCCAATCTTGGATCCGCTTCTCACTTCCCATAAAACATCTTGGAAACCCTTTGCAATTGCAGGTTAGATCACAATCTACCACCCCGCAACAATTCAACTAGAGCCAAGAAGGAACCTACAAACCTAGATCCGTAGACCTGGATCCAGATTTAACCTCACTCTGATACCACCTGATGCAAGAAGGGAAGGAGGAGGGGCCAAAATAGTGGCACACCCTACCAAACATGTCCCCTTCTCAACAACACATAGAAGCAAACACAACACAAAGACAAAGAAAGCGGGATCATTCATATAGATTTCATCAAATTGATTGATACATGTTGGGCTGTAAGGCCTTCTCAATTACAACCAGATATTACAATGAATTACAGAAGTCCTCAAACATGCAAGGATCTACCAATAATATCTAATCTACTATCTTCTATCTTCTAGTAAAAACTTCCTCCCTAAACTCTAACCAAACATCTACATTTATACAAGAGGTAATCAAACTAAGTCAACCTATAGATATACAATCAATGAAAGAAATGGTCAGATCTGTGACCACATGCTTCCCAATGGTGGTTACCAACATTAAATCTATGCCCATAATCAATGAAAAAGTCAGCCTCAATAGAAACTTAAAATAAACTACTCGGTAAGAAAGGATGACCGAGCAACAAACAAGCATCATTGAGCACCGGTGAAACAATTGATTGCTTAGGAGATAAGCAACCAAACTCAGTAACCAAAGGAAACTAACCAACTAATGAGCCAACTTGATTAAGGTAGGAACCGAGCAACACAGACAAACTTCAAAATCTTTTTGGTGACACATGATTGCCAAGGACCCAAGATGCTCCCACATTAGTGTGCTAGAAATATCCAACAAACTTAGTGTCTCGATTTGAAACTATGCTCTTTGGCAAACCATGTAGTCTCACCACTTCTTTGAAAAATAATTCTTTTATATGAACAACATTATTAGTCTTCTTGTAGGGAATGAAATGTGTCATCTTTGAAAATCTATCAACTACCATAAAAAATGAATCATGTCCCCGCTATGTCCTTAGTAAACCAAGAACAAAGTCCTAATTGATATTCTCCCAAGGTTTCTCCGGTACAAGTAATGGATTATACAATTGTTACTATCATTCAAAACAATAGAGAGCGGGGGTGAATCAGTTGTTCTCAGGTCCTGATGTATAAAATAACTTCAAAAACTCTTCTTTAAATCAGATCAAGCAACCAAAACAAATTTGGTCATCACTGATTCAATAATAGAAACATATAACACTGCAGTCCACTACCTAGTTGTAACTAACTTGTAAAACACATAAATGTTCAAACCAAAATATTCACACAAGTATTGACACCAGGATTTATAGTGGAAACCCAATATGGGAAAAACCACTTTGTAACATGATACTATTATTTTCACTCTGCTGAAGTGAGCTTGGTTAAAAGCCAACCCTATCAAAGGTTAAAATACACACTGTCAAGTGTGACCCAGTTAAAGGATTTCAATCACCCTGTTAAAAGTGAGCCTGGTCAAAGGACTTACATACACTCCATTATAATGCAGCCTTGTTCAAAGGATTTAACATATGACTATTAGGTCAACCTCTGTTAAAAATATTTTGACTGTTACAATGGTTAGAAAGTAGCAGTAGTATTGATCTGAAAACATACAACTCACTTTTCCAAATATCAGATCCAATTCCATACACAAATGCTGGTTTACTGGCTTTGAAACTTTTCCATCTCCACTTCTGATCTACTTGAAACTTTCCTTCAAGCAATCACCACACTTTTCCTTCAACCTTTTTGCTTATACAGTCAATAAAACTTTACTATTCTTCCAGCATCTCTTTCACCCATGCATACACATACCTAGTGCTTCGGTTCCCTTAATACTTTCCTCTATTAGGTTAAATTTTTCTTTTGCCACTTAATCTCCTTCGTAGATCTTAGGGTTAGGGCAAATACATTGAATCTACCCGCTTCATGTTCTTCATCTCCTCTTCTAGAATCATCTCAAATCTCATAAAGATTTACCATAAAACATTTTATAAAGTATTAAATGCTTCTATACAATCAATAAATAAAGTCAACACATTTTACATAATCCAAGAATTCAACAATGTCGGCTCCAAATCTGAATTCTCTTCAAATATAAAATTGCTGATGCTCAGTCAATACTGTGATCATCCACTTGGTCTCCATGTAAAATGCTCAGTCACTACTAAAACTATTTCCTCGGCAAATACTCTCTTCCTCAGCAATTTACTGATACTCAATCGATACTAGATTTTTGCTCGACATCCACTAACTCGATCAACTCTGTCATAACTCAGCTTAAACATGATTTCTTCATTTTTTCTCGGTTAAGCCTACCAGTTTAGTCTTCAGTCTTACTAAGATAAATAATACATTGTCTCATCATTGTACAACATAGTCAAGTACACTTTGTAGTATCAAGATAACTCAACCTTTCCTTAGGTGCTATTGTTACCAACCTTTCTTTCCCTTCTCACCATAGATATAGTACTTTCCTAAGTAGCAACAGTCTTACCAGTTAAGGTTTGACATCAATGACAATACAATAATTATTTCAATTATAGTTTCCAACAACAATCTCATATTCTACTTCACTCCTTTCACCGTTTGATATATTTTGTAACTTCGTACAAACTTTTTGACATCTTGTTGCAACTGTGGCCAATAATAGTTCTCACTAACAATAGCAATGGTTTTATCTTGACCAAAATGTCTAGCCAATCCTCTTCTATGCTTCTCCTTGATGAGATTCTCCCTCATAGAGCTTCATGGAATGCACAATTGACTCCCTCTAAATAGAATACTATCCTGGATGATGAAATCCAATCACTTTGTCATGTCTAGAGTAATAGGTTCTGTACAAGCTTTCCAAGCTTCACCAAAATCAGGATCCTCTGGATACAAACTCTTGAGTTCCTTGAATCCAAACACCTCAATCTGTATCTCTGTCAGCAAAAATTTTCTTTTGCTAAGAGCATCTACATCCCTCTTAGACTTTCCACTCCTGTGTTTCAAAACAAATGTGTAACTCTAAAAAAACTCAACCCACTTCAAATGCATTTGATTCAACTTTCCTTGACTATTCAAATATTGTAAAGCTTGATGATCAGTATACAAAATAAACTCCTTAGGAAAAAGATAGTGTCTCCACTTCTTCAATGCCTGAACTATAGCATAAAATTCTTGATCATAAATAAAATATTTTCTTTTAGCATCATTCAACTTATCACTGAAATAAGCAATAGGTTTTCCTTCTTGGCTCAAAATAGCTCCTATTGCAGTACCACTAGCATCAAGTCTACTTGAAACACCTTATTAAAATCTAAAAGTGCTAAAATAGGTTGTTCTATAACTTTTTGTTTCAACAATTGAAAACTCTTTTCTACCCCATTAGTCCACTTAAACTCTTTTCTATCCCCTCTCATTGTTTCAATCAAGGGTCCACAAATACTTCTAAAACTTCTAATAAAATTTCTATAAAACCTAGACAAACCATGAAAATGTCTTACCTCAGTAGCACTCCTTGGAGTAGGCCATTCAAGGATAGCCTTCACTTTCTCTGGGTCCATTTTTAGACCTTCTATTGAAACCAAAAATCCCAGATATACTAATTCCTTCTTCACAAAACTAGACTTTTTCAGATTAATCAACAATTTCTCTTCTCTTAGCTTCTCAAACACCCTATGAATATGTATTTTATAATCCTCTAATGTCTTACTAAAGATCAAAATATCATCTAGGTAAAAAATGACAAACTTACCCAGAAATTCTTTTAGAACCTCATTCATCAGTCGCATGAAAGTACTCGGTGCATTGGTTAGCCCAAAAGGCATGACTAACCACTCATATAGTCTTTCCTTTGTCTTGAAGGAAGTATTCCATTCATCTCCTTCTCCAATCCGAATCTCATGATATCCACTCTTTAGATCTATCTTTAAGAAATACACAACTCCACTTAAACAATCCATAATATCATTCATCCATGGTAATGGAAATTTGTACTTGATTTTGATCTTGTTGATAGCTCTGGAATTTGCACACATCCTCCATTCTCCATTATTCTTTGGTGCTAATACTATTTGTA
This sequence comes from Chamaecyparis obtusa, assembly GCA_027943335.1. Classification (NCBI taxonomy): domain Eukaryota; kingdom Viridiplantae; phylum Streptophyta; class Pinopsida; order Cupressales; family Cupressaceae; genus Chamaecyparis; species Chamaecyparis obtusa. The sequence continues at coordinate 28,639 of BSBK01010272.1, forward strand.
TAGCACAAGGACTCAGACTCTCATGGATCAATCCTTTCTACAATAATTCATGCACTTGTCTGTTCAACTCGTCACTTTCTGCAAGTGTCATTCTGTGTGGTGACTTATTCAAAAAACTAGCTCCTAGGACCAAGTCTATCTGATGACTGATCTTGTTGACTAGTGGTAATCCATTAGGCACATTATCAGATACAATATCCTGAAACTCATCCAACTAATCTACAACTTCTATAGGTACATCTTCTACTTCCTCTTTACTAGCTTTTAGACTTAAAAAAAAACACATATGCTCATGCCTCATACCCTCTAGAAATTTTCATCCATCAACAAAACCTATTCTTGCATTACCATATAATTTTTCTTTTGTGCCCTTCAATGGCTTTAGCTTATGTTGCACTCCATCCTTTGTCAAGGAATAGGTATTCGCATGACCATCCTGTACAACATGCCTATCAAATGGCCATGATCTTCAAAACAACATATGACATGCATCCATAGGTATGATATCACATAGTACCTCATCATGGTACCTGCCAATCTTGAACTTCATTAGGCATTGTTCATTGACCATGACCTTGTGGTCATCTTGCACCTAGGCAATCCGATATGGATGTGGGTGTTTCTATCTCTTGAGCTTCAACTTTGTCACCATCTCTTCTAACACCAAATTGTCATTGCTTCTGCCATTGATAATCATATCACAACACTTATCCTCACACTTGCACCTGGTGCGAAATAGACTCCTCCTTTCCTCAGGTTCATTCTCACCACTCAGTAGGATTCTTTTGTTAATCAACATTTCTCCTCTTTCAACATCTTCAAAATGTGATGATCTGGCATCTTCATCCACATGTGCAACTCTAGCTTGGACTTCATTTCTCGTATCTATCCTTCCTTGGTGTAGAGGACATTCAAAGACTCTATGACCTTCTCCACAGTGAAAACATGTTCCACAGAAGCCTCCTCTTTTAGATCCTTGTCCTCTTCCTCTTCCTCTTTGATCTCTATTATTTAGATTATTGAAATTATTGCCTCTCTCATTCTGACTACTACTAGCCTCATCCTTCTTTTTTGGATCTTTATTTTGGCCTCCATAAGACCATCTACCAGATCTTCTGCGATGACCTCTTCCACTTTGTCTACTTTCAAATTTCTTGTTCAACTTTTTCTCTACTTTTAGGGGAAACTAGTATACCTCTTCAATATTGTTTATTCCAACCAAATTCAACTTCTCTTGAATGCTCAGCTTCAACCCATTAAGGTAATGAGAAACTTTCTCCTTATCAGCTCTGCATGGCCTGTTCTTATGAGGATTCGATAGAAGTCCTTCGTATACTCCTGAATAGGTCTTCCTGCTTGCTTCAAACTTTGTATTTTCTTTAGTAGGTCAAGCTCATAATCAACAGGAATGAACTATCACTTCAATTTATCCACCATCTGATCCTATCTTGTGATTTTATCCTTTCCTCTTCTATTTCGATCTAATTGAATCTCTTGCCACCAGATCTTTGCATGACCCTTCAGTCTGGCCTTCACAAACTTGACCCTATCAGGATCCTCAATATCTTCATACTTAAAATATTCTTCACATTCATTGATCCAATCAATCAATTCCTCTAGGTTAAGATTTCCTGAAAATGTAGGAACCTCAATCTTAAGTCTTTTCCCAATCTTGGAAATGGCCCAAAAAAGCTTTCGTTCCTCTTGGTTCATAATTTTTCCTTCTACTTCTTGATCAAAATTTCATGCTTTGGCTTCATCCTCACTTTCGTCTCTAACATTAAGATTCATTTCTCTACAAATTTCTTCTTGCAATGCTCACACTTGTCTCTAGAGTGCTCTAACCTCAAGTGTCACATTACCAACTCTTCTGCCACATTCCCTTTGTGGAGTCATTTTTGCGCTTATCATTGAAACCCTAACCATGGTCTTGGTGCAAACTACCTCATAGTTGGTGATCTATTTACATAGAAACCCTAAACCACGGTCCTTGTGCAAACTGCCTCATAGTCAGGGATCTATTTACACACTCAAGAACTCCTGCTTTGATTCCAATTAATGAAGGGTACTCCCCTTAATACCACAAACACATAACAAAAATCAAGAAACAACAACAATTGGTAAGAATATAAAATAGGCTTTTTATTATCTCCACAAATGTAGAATTACAAATTTTTAGAATTATAATATGTAAAGCCACATGGGCATTTTCCTTATAATATTGTGAGGGACAAAGCCTCGAATTATTACCCAGAAATACTCTGAACTGCTTCAAACCACCTAAGCAATACTACAGCCTTTCTTATATAGACAATTTTCCACCACCTGGGAAGGTTCCAGAAATTTAACCATCAAGGTTGACTAAACTTAGAATTATTTTATTTTTGAATTTATTACATTAAATTCGGTTCAAAATTACTTTTTAAACCCAAACAAAATTTTTGAAGGAAAATCATTTTCTGCCATTTCAGGTGACCCAACTTCCAGAGCCCATAAGTCATCACCCGTTGACCTGATTGACTATTATGACCCCATTTCAGAAAAGACACGAAGTTCTCTACAAGGCTTGACTCAAACAAGCTCCAATCAGCTGAAGCTTCAACCTCATTCAGGGCCTTGAAAGCCTTCAAAACTGAGTTCAAAGTTTCTGTACCCTGCTGCCAGTACTAAAAATATTCAATATCTTCAAAGCTAGACTTGATCTATCAATGAAACATTACTGGTAGGCTAATATGACCAAAATGAACCTTCAAGGAAGAAAATAAACCATTCTAAGATTGAACTAAAAACTTACTAAAAATAGTAACTTTCCAAAACTAGCAGCTCTACACAAGATAGCCCTTATTGAAAAGAAACCAGAAATATTTTTAGGTGATGCAAGATTGCTCTTACACCCAAGATTCTCCTGCATCAAAAGACCATTCCTTTGAACTTGCATTATTGAAGCTCCATCCGCTCCAACATAGATCAACTTCTTTTCTATTGTCAATTCATCCATAGCTCCATATTCAATTATATGGCTCTTTACTAATTGAAATAAACTTTTTGATGTCGCATTGTCCCTCAATTTTGCAACAGTTAGTAGATGTGGTTGGTGGATATTATTATGTACAGTATAAATAGGCATGCATACCCATGACATATTATCTATTGTCATAACTTCATCTAAGGACAACGCAATAAAGGTTGACTCTTTTATTTTTCTCTGTACATCCTCTATTTCAACCTGGGCAATACAACTTGGCCATTCCCATCCACTATTTATTGACCAATGAATGATAGGATAGTTAGGAACTTTCAAAAAGTGTAACAAACCACTCATTTCTAGATAGTCTATCTTTGGACACCCTCTGCTCAAAATATGGAAAATATTACTTAATTGGACAACTTTTTAGCTTTCTTGTACTTCACTTGCTTTTGCAAAAATAGCATTAATAGAACCATGAACTTCACCAAGCTTCGTCTTAAATTTCTAAGACAAATAATATTCCTCAGCATTCCTTTTATAGTGTCATTACTTGTTTGTTTTATATCTTACCACTTTTATTTCCTTTCCATCTACAGTTGAGGTTTTGTAAATCTTACCAACATGTTTCTCTATGGTGTCTAGTTTAAGCTGCAACCACTTTTCCTTTTTATACTTCCAACTACAAATCGTACATCTACATTCTATTGGTAGCTCACCTACAATTGGATTATCCATGGGTTCAATGAATGGATAATTTGTGCCCAATCAAATTTAGATCTCCTGGACATCTCCTATTGACGATGAGTTTTTCTTTTTGATTTTTCTCTCACTTTAGTGTTACAATTAATTGAACCATCATCATCATCACGAAAGTCGATTGATTCATCCTGGTACTGGTTATTTACTTGAAATTCTTCTTCAAGGTCATCTTCATCAGAGATATCAAGTTTCACAACTTCATCACCAGATTTATTAGGCTCCCTAATTTGTTGAATAGAATCCTATGTAGGTTGAGAACCTTGAAGTTGTACAGGTTCCTTTGATGATGTACCTTCCTCAATTTGACCAACACCATTGTATCTACCCCTTCAAAAGTATGAAGATATATTTCTACATTTCATTGGCCTCTCTTGGACATCTCCACCTTCAATAGTCCTCTTCATGTCTAACTTTGACTTTGACATCTCCAAAAAATTAAGGCTGCAATAAAATTTTACTTCAATAAGATACTACAGACTTGTAGTTGTTCCGGTTCACTAAGAATCAACTGAATTTTTGTACTACTAAATCTCTTGAAATCTCTGCAGTCTCCTTTCTAGCATGTTTCAATAATGAAACTCATATGTCTTAAATAGCTAAGTAAACTATTTTCATATCAGCCGTCAGATTTTGCCTCATAATCTCCATCATCTATTTTAGCGAAGGGGCTAACAATTGCATGTGATAACAACTAATATTTGGTGAACTCCACATAATTTCAAGTAATTTACTAGGAGAATAGGAAGGGAATTTGGGACACAATTATGTATGATGCATGACAAATTGGGTCCTAGTGAAAATAAAACTTTCCCTTGGAACAATGGGCCTTTGGCAAATGGTGATCCTCGATAAATACACCCTTAATCTGTGGTGAATAATAGTAAAATATATAATAGAAAAATGGGTGAACAACCTGACTACTATAGTGAAATTATGTTCACATAGTGGTGAACAAGCCGGACACTATCCATGTTTTTTATAAAATTTGGGCGAACCGGTCTATATGCTTGATGGGATAATTTTTGACAATTTCTATACGCCCCACAGGACATATTCACCAATTGGTGAATAATCTCCACTAAAAAAATCCCTACACTTCATGCACGTGAAAAATTAAAGGTTTATGTTACATGCGAAGTAGACATAGGTAGGGGTATAAAACATACAAATATTAATGCATTAGAAAATGAAAAGGTAACACTTGTCTTGATTTAGGTGACTTTGGGAAGGAAATTGATTCCATCAGACATTCACCCCAGAATTGAGTCAATGTCATTTATATCATATCATCTGATGATGTGAATGTATCCATTATAGTGGGGAATTTAACTTTAGTGAAATTGGGCCCACCACTCATTTTACAAAATTGTGAAACCTTTTTTAGCGAACATGGGCCCACTACTCTTTTGCAAAATTATGAAACATTTGTGAGTGGATGGAAATATAAAACTAGTGGATATATGAGGGTGATAAAATAGAGACACTTGTCAAATTGGTTATCTCATACATTTGACCTAGTTGTGAAAATGTGCCATTGATATGCATATGTCAATTGGCTTTCACGAACTTGGGCCCAACATTCATTTTGTAAAATTGTGAACCCTTTGTGAAAGGATGGATCAAATGACATTGACAATTTGGATCGAATGATATTTAGTGGCATGGTGGCACCACATGGAAACTACTAATATGGAGAAACTTATTTATTTTCAATAAAATCCTACAATAATTTTCCTATAATATTATCATAGATTGTAGAAATAAACTACCAAATTCAAACAAGCTTCTAATGTGAGTACTATGAAAAATGGTGAAATCAATACTATGCATTTATTAAATCAAAGGTACTATATAGAATGATGAGATCAATATGAATCATTGATAAAATTGAAGGTGATGAGATTTGCACACTTTTACTACAGGATGATATTAAAAAGATACAAACTGGGAACATGTGTCAGCATTAGTCAAATCAAATAACACTATTGTTACAAATATAACATTTCAAAACTATGAACTAGGAACGCATGTTTGCATAGTAATGAATAAAGTAGGTGTTATCAATATTTTACTCATTTGAAGAGGCCTAGGTACTAAGTTAGACTATTTCACCCTAGTTTGAAATTCTTAGTGGTCTTTCTTAATATTTGTGTTCATTTCAAGGTACATGAAAGACAAAAGGAAATGAACTGCATCTAAGACTACATGTGCATGTATCATCTTAAGTATTCTCTACAAAAGGGAAATAACTAAAAAGAACATTTATCGAAGCTCACACAGGCCATGAGCATAGCCATTACTAGAATTGGATGAATGAGTGCAGATATACATAAAGTAATCAATTAAAATATAGGGGTACCTGACATTGCCTGGCAATGATGTATGGATCTAGTCCTGTCCAGAGAGCTCCTATGGTCCAGAACCTACAAGAAAAGAGGAGAATATATAGGTTAGATCCATGGATCTAAGCAATTCTTGGTATCACAATATTTGCAAGATGCATACATACACTCAGCCATACACCTCTAGGAAGGGCTGTTCTCAGGGTATGTGCATAAAATGGTACAAGAAATAAAAGATTTACCATGTTTTTCACTGATGTATTTGTTCCATGTGTAGATATAGGAGAACTCGATCCTATAATAAATCCAAGGGTGCTGGGTCCCAGATGAATGACCTTGACCCTTGATGCAGAGCATGACAAGAAAACCTCAAGTTTCCTTGTTATTGACTGCATCATGGGCCAAGAACACCCATGATCAACCAGAGAAGGAACCAGATAGGGTAGTATTAGTGAGACACTTAGTGGACACTCAAATGAATCAAATGATAGAGCATTATCAATAGGGAATTGGTAGATTCAACAAGGTACAATGAATCATCACCAAAATAGAGAAGTAAGAGTGGACACAAATCTACATACCAAGGAAAGGTACATCACAGTATGAGCCATTTTTGAATCTGCATTACAAGCTAAGTAAATGAGCTATAAAGAGCATACAATATCAAATAAGGATGATGTGAAAATGCATTCATGGCCTTAAGATAGTAGGCTTGCACTGATTAAAAACTATGATGTTGTTTACTTGGTGTCATCAAGTAATCTAATTGAACAAACAAAGGAGAAAAGATGTAGCATGGCACAGTGAACCATGATGGCACTAAGTAAGAAATCAAGTACATAATGCTAGTTATCAACAACACATCAGCATAAAATAGCATTCGTATTTCATACAACATCTATACTAACCAGATAGATCGAATGCTGATCAAAAGTCACACATCCAACGTAGCCTCAAGCTTGAATGGCAGGATACAACAATAGTATGAAAATAACTTTTGGTCTATCAAAGCACAGAACATCATGGTGCCATCAAAAGTAGTAAGCAACATGGTATAGCATATGGCCACTAACCTGTAGGTAGTATGTTAATACCCTAACCATGGGTTATCAGATTCATTTAAAACTATTACGTAATGTTGAGATTCAGAAGCTATATCACTGGCGGGCCTCCACAAACCAGCAAGAGTCATGCTAGGAAGAGTAAAGTATATATGAGCATAAAATGGAGGCACCAATAACATCAAGGGATCAATAGCTTGTGGGATTTAAGTATTTCCAAACACATTAGCATTTAGGTAGCATGACAAAGCTACACAAGCATACCAAAACAATAAATCAAAGTAACAACCAAACATTAAATAGATCACAGGTTTCCAAACCATAACAACATGCAGTCAATAAAATGCACAATAGGACATGGGCCTGAGCATACATGAATGAAATCTATTAAGCACGTACAGTAATAAACATGTAGGATAGATAACCCATGATGTATACAATGCTTACCATAATAGCTAGCAAGCTCATAGCCATGTGTGGCAACAGGGAGGTTAAACATAGAAGAGACTGCAATATGATGGTTCACGGGCCAAGCTCCAATCAAAACCATAGGAGACTATCATAGGCTCAAAACACATACCCTAGCTGACACAACTATGATAGTATCTATTTTACCATCTGAAGTGCTCAAAGATAGGCATGAATCTCCATCCTGATCTAACAACAAACACATGACATTGTGCCCTCAATTTACTAGAGGAAATATAGATAATAGTGAAGCAATATTTGATAGAACACATGATCAAAATGCTATCACAATAAAACCATGTCATCAATGCAATAGTGAATACAAGGAGGCACGGTTTGGACAAACAATGCATCAAATCAATCATGCACTAAGCTCACGGGCTTCATCAATAATGGGGTTAGGGAATGTGGAAGGCTCGTGTGTTAGCACAAAGTAATCAATGATAGTGATGTTGTGCCCTAGTTTGTACACTCATGGGTCATCGAGCTGTGTAGGAAGGAATTCACGGGCTATGCTAACAATACATGGTGCCCGAGCCTGAGCTCACTGGCTCCATAGAAGGTAAACATAAAATAGTGAGCACTATTGAAATGGGCTCTATGCTCCTATAGTGAGCTCACTGGCCTTCTAGCCATGAATGAACTGCAATAGTGAAATACATGTGCCCATGCCCTAGCCGGCATTAAAAGGCAATGATGCCCTAGTTTTTTTAACAAAAATAAATATGAATGCATGGTGCCCTCAAAAGTTTAGAGGGTTATAATAACATCATCCACTACTATATAAAATATAGGAATAAATGGTAATTCATAGAGATACATGGATTGCAATGACATGGATCCCACAAGAGGCATCGACAATGAAACTCATAATGCTATATATTTACAGAGCCCTTGAAAGAGCCAAACACATAGAAAAACAAAATGTAGAGTGATGCCAGTGCTGTCAAATAAAATGAAAATAAAAAAAATGTTGTGCCCTTATTTCTCAGAGGAGGAATGAGCAAGAGATGTAGACTAGTGAAAAATTGATGCCTACCTTGACAATATGACACAGCGAGATCCTTGATAGATGTTTCCATCTTTGACTTCTAGTGTTCTTGGAAACTTTCTAGCTATCGAGTTGAAGGATTTGATGATAGTGGCTTCCATTTTCGAAGAAGGGTTTTGGTTAATAATGCATTTTATTCATTTATCCCCTTCTTTCTAGGGTTGAGGTTTATTTTGATTCCTTTGTATTATATGGATTTTAAATGTACATATTTTGGAATGTTTTCCCCATTTTTTTGGGTTGAGAATATTTCAAAATATATCTTAAATCCATGATTTAGTTTTTCACATAGGTGGATTTCTTTTAAATTTTATTGTTTTAAAATGTATTTCTCCATTTTTGGGTTTAGATCATTTTAAAATATAATTAAATCTAGTTTGTGTCTTAGTGGGATGGATTTTTGTTTAATGTTAAGTCGTTGCATGATTATTAATGTAAATTTTGGTGATGGTGTTTTTATAAACTATCGTTAGAATATGTTTAGTGCATGACTTAGGGGGGGTAGAGTGGTCTTCTTTTGACCATATTTTTTTAGGCTCCCACTTTCTCCACTACCCCTAAAAACTCAGGAATCTGGCATCTGAGTTTATGATGCAGCCTCATGGGTCTATCTTGAGATCTTTTCCATTCTTAGGAGGTTGTGGAATTTGAATGCAGATTCCTAGGTTTTAGTTATATACATCTCACTTTTCATGATGGAGGTTAGCTCTTCATTCTATTCTCTCTGATATGAGTGTTGTAGCTCTGAGAGACACATCTTGTACTTAGTTTCTTTTCCGTAATAAAATGGATCCTTCTTATTTCCCTACAATTTTAGAATTCTTCTTTTGAATCTCATGCAAGATTATTGTGATGTTCCTGTATCCTTAATCTACATGTTGATCCAAGTGAATGTTTAGGAGTTCATCTTAGCTCTATAGTGTTAATTTGTGTGCAAATTGAAAAGATCAAAATTGTGGAGTCATTTTCCCTTTTCTATGTTTCAAGTACCCTATTTTCCTAAGGAGTTTATGGAAGTAGAATGAAGTTTTAAGTTCAATTTTGTTTTTTTGTTCCAGTAAACTTAATTTAGTTGTGGATCTTCTTTCAAATTTGGTGGATCACCTTGTTTTCAAGACAGTTTCAATTATTTTTTTTATGCACTCTCCCTCTTTCCTCCTAAAAGTTAGTCAGTTTTAAGTGATCCAATGGGAAGCTAGCTCTTAATCTGGAGGTCTATTCTCAGATAGGTTACCCACAACTTGAGGATCATCCCATGTTTCATAGAATTGTTAGTTTTAACACTTAGCAAATTGGGTGCAATCCTTAGTGACAACAATTTTTGGCATGCCCGGTGGGACTGAAGACTCAGTGAGTCAAATTTCTAAGAGTTTTACATGCAATTTATTGTGTGGTATGAGCAGTGACTATGTTTTGATATCATACCTAGTGACTCTAATCTTGTTTCATGTAGATTAGCACTTAAGCTTATGAGTGGGATCCCAACTAGGTAGAGTAAGAATCCCTTTTTTATACAGAGCTGAAATCTGTCAAGAAGAGATCTAAAGCAACCCAAACTAGCACATCCCAATCTGCAAATCCTACTCCTAATCCTGCTCACATTCCTGCAACCACTCCCCAAATTTAGCTAGTGCAAGTAGCACCACCAGTTCAAGCCCCTCGTAATCCTCCAATGGCTAGACAACATCCTTTCTTAGCCTTCAATCAAGGCAGCCCCTTGAATTTGTAGTAGAATAATGACATACCTATATCATCCCTTAGGAGCTTTTCTATTTTCATGGGCGAAGATCAGACCTCCACTATTGAGCATATAAGAGATGTAGCATCCCTCTGTTCCCTCCATAATATAACCCAAGAAAATGTGGTTGTGAGGTTGTTGGAAGCTTCCCTCAAAGGAAAAGCTTTACAATGGTTTAGAGGTTTAGCACTTGGTTCTGTAGCTGGCTAGGATAGGTTGGGTCAAGCCTTTACCAATCAATTTTAAGAAAAATCAGACCACCTCTCCTTAGTTGAACATTTGACAACCATTAAAAGGGCACCCCAAGAGTATATGATAGATTTTAATTTCAAATTTCAGAGGACATGGAATAGAATACCAGACATAGTTAGACCCTCAAGCTAGCATGCCTTCTTGTATTACCTAAGAGCCCTCAATAGTGATATCTCTATTATGATTCAATCCATGGGAGGGAATAATTTTCCAACAGCATATGATCTTGCCATAAGAGCTGAAAATAACCTAATTCAAGTGGGAAAAATAGCCCCAAGGTCTCCAATGCCTATTTTCCCCAAGCTTCATCCTATTCCTAAAGAAATTCCAGCCTTAGCATCTATTCCACCTCTCCTAGCTCCTTCTCAACAAGCTGTTAATCTAGTTGTGAACCAATCCCAAGAGATGAATGAGATCAAAAAGGCCTTGAAAACTATTACTAATGAGCTAGTTAGCCTAAAGAAGCAGCAGTCCCAACCTTATCACCAGCCTTATCAATAGCTTTATCAGTAGCCCTATCAAGCTCAGTACCGGGTAAAAGCACAATCAGGTGTCACCTTTTAGGCTAACTTATCATCACAACTAAATATTAGTATTTCTAACTAAAAATTAATTTTGGTCAAACGTATGGTCTAGCTAGATTCATTCTAGCTAAGTTAGCTAAGTGCTTTAACTATTCCAATTGGAAATATCTATTAAATGCATATTTTATACCACTTTGGGTCCAATTACCATAAAAATAAAATTATTTCAGAAAAGTGGCATTTCAATAACTCCTAATCTTTTTAATGATTTTTTTTTTATATAAAAAAATACCCTTTTGTAGAGCTCAGAGTCAAGAATATCCTCATATATATTTTATAGTGTTTTAATTAGACATAGTTTATTGTAATTAAAAAATATTGCAAGTAGGTATTTTAACAGTCAAGGAGATGTTGCTTCAGAGAAAGAAAAAAATAGTAAAACATAATAAATAAATTTAAAAAACATATGGTGCACTAGAGGAGAGAATCCTCTTCAAGAATATATATTTATTTTTTTGATTGGGATAGATTTGTTGTGAAAAATATGTTGCAAGATGAAAACTGTTGATTTCAATGAGTTGGAATTTGAATTGTTATAAAAGAGAAAATATAGGTCACAAACCAATTTTTATTTGTTCATGCACTACATATATATGTCATCTATGACATATTTTGAAATTAGGGGAAAAAATATTTATTTACATATAATTTTTTGGTGGGAACTAGATCCCTAATTTTCAGCAACTGAAAAATCATCTTTAAAAATTAAAAAGACATATCAATTCTTATTCAAAAAAGTTATTAAAAATATTAATCATAAACTTCATGTATTTTATCACATTTAATTATTTTACATCATCTTCAAATTCCAAACATAAATGTCATTTTTATACTATTGAAATTGAACAACTTTGATTTTGTTAGCCTTTTCCTTTGTAAAAGGGTGACAACTTATTGTGCTTTTACCCTACCAGAAAAATAGACCCCAATACCAATCAGGCCACCAAGGCCAAGCAAGAAATTATAATCAGAAAGTCAGTCAGCCTTATAATCCTAACATTCCTAGTGCTTCTAGAGAGCTAGTTCCTATAGCTCAGAACAACATGGCACAAGAATATCAATGGAGTTTCCCATGTAATCTACAACACATCTAGGGGATGTGTCCTAATGGCTATGCCTAGGCCCTCATGGTGTAGAACAATGTGATGATGCCATAGGAGATGATTTAAGAACCAGAGACTCGGCAAGGTCAAGTTGCTACCCCAAATGAGCTATAGACACCTGAGGTGGCATTGGTTAACTTTCAAAAGGAGGATTTTTTTGGGGCAAATTTTCCCCAAATGAAAACTAGAACTATGTTTTGATTTCAGCCAACACAAGGTTAAAGAAGAAGGCTTTGGAGGTTGAACAAGTGGCCTCTACTAGTCAAAAAACTCCTATTGTGACTCCACAACCCAAGGCGGTTCAAACTCCAGTCCAAAACTAGTCAAAAGAAAAGGAATTGGCAAAGGCAGTGACAGAGTTGGTATCCACACAACTAGAGACTACTGCAGCAAAAGGATAATCTAAAGTAAGCTTGGGATCTTTTAACATTGTGGAAAAAATGAAGAAGACCTCCATAAATGTTCCTTTGATGGACACTTTAGCTATTCCTGGGCAAAAGGAGCTAATACTTAGCGAATTGGCTAAGATTCCATTAAATCAAGAAGTTGTTTTAGAATAGCCTAGAGTCCTAGTGGCTAAAACACCTCAAAAAGAGCAGCAAACTGAAGAAGCCAACTTGCATCACATTATTTCTCCACAGGTTAAACCCCCTCCTTTCTATGTTACTCTTGTTGTTGGAAATTTCTTAGCTCATAATTACATCATAGACTCAAGGGCAATTAGTTTTGTGATTTCTAAGCAATTGGTAGACCTTCTAGGATTGTCTTATGAGCCAATAGACATGCCCGTTGTTCAGTTGGATGGGTCATCAGTTAGTACCATTTGAGTTATTAAAGACCCGAGTCTCACTTTACATGAATGTCCCAACTTCTCTATCCCCAATGATGTCTATGTTATAGATCTCCCTCCCCACTTTGCTATCTGTCTAAGCAAAGATTTCACTGGTAGGTTAGTGGGATACCTCTTAGCTAATTGGTCTCATCTATACTTCAGAACTAGATATAGGACTAGGGTTAGAATCAAGTTTGAAGATTTTTCAAATATCCATGCTAAACCTTACACCCCAAGCCCTATAAATACCAATATGATGTTTCATGAGCAAGATCCTATTGATTCTAAACTTGAAACCACTATTAGAAACATTCTTGATATTGTCCTAGATGAATGGGCTGAAAGAGATTTAGAAGATAATCCTTTTAGAAAAATGAAGATTTTTGGTATTGGGATGTATATCTTCCATGAGGAAGGTGTTGTGATTCTAGATTTGATGAAGAAAGAAGATAAGTGTTCTGAAAATCAGAATGGTGAGCTCTAGTAGTTGTTCTTTGATGGTTCCTAAAGAAAAGTTTGTTCAAGAGGAGCCATCCTAATTTCTCCAGAAGGACAAAGGTATTACTCTATTGTTCATTTTTCTTTCAACTGTTCTAACTATACATCAAAGTATGAGGCCTTGATTCATGGTTTAGAGTGGGCTAGAAAAAGAGGAATCAAGTGTCTAAAGGTTATAGGTGATAGTGAATTAGTGGTTAATCAGATTCATGGCACTAATCTCACAAAAAATGATATACTTAAGATGTATAAGCACAGGGTTTGGGATTTAATGGAAGGTTTTTGTGCTTTTAATCTAGTTTTTGTCCCATGAAACCAAAAAAAATAGGAAAACAAGCTGGCTTCCATGGGAGTAGAATATGATATTCCAAAGTAGGTCACAAGCACTAAAATGCAACATGTGAAAGTTCTGGTAAGACCATCAATACCAGATAATCAAGTGAGCTGCAAAGTCTTTGAAAATGATGAATAGATTTTCAATTTTTTGATAGAAAAAGCTGAGTTCTCTAAGGTTAATCAAAATAAACATGCTGACTAGTATAATGACCAGATGTTATAGTTGAAAAATAACAAGCTGCCCAAGGGACTAGTCACAGTTGAGTCCATTTTTAACTCTAATGATCATCCTAGAGGAGACAAGGCCAACATGAAAGTCAAGGAAGAGCACTACCAACCTATAGAGATTCTCAAAGACAAATCCCTTAAGTTAGGAAAGGTATGCACTCAGCCAGAAAAGTAGGCCTTTATCTCATTATGGCAAGAGTTTAATGATGTTTTTGCATGGGAATAATATGATTTGAAAGGATTTGATCCCCACTTAGCCCAGCACACCATTGAGCTAGAACCCCATGCCAAACCAGTGAGACAAAAATAGAGACCTATCAATCCTAAGTTAGAAGTGTTGATGAAAATAGAGTTGAGGAAAATGATTGAAGCCAATATTATCTTTCCCATTAAACACACCTCTTGCATTTCCAACCTAGTACCTATCAGGAAGAAGAATGGTGAAATTCAATTATGTGTGGATTTCAAAGACCTTAATAGAGCCTCACTCAAGGACCACTACTCATTTCCCTCCATGGAATAGATATTGTAGAATGTCTCAGGTTCTGATAGATTTTCTTTGTTATATGGTTTTTCTGGTTATAACCAGGTCTTGGACAAAGAGGAAAACCAATACAAGAAAACATTCACTACCAAATGAGGCACCATGGCATATAGGAAGATGCATTTTAGGCTATCTAACGTTGGTGTTACATTTCAGAAAGCTAGGGAGATGGCATTTGATGGTCTGATGAACAAGTTTTTTCTAGTTTATTTGGATGATATAGCTATTTTTTCAAAGGATACTAATGATCACTTGGTTCATCTGAGGCAAATTTTTTAAAGATGCAGAGAATTTGGAGTTTCATTGAATCTTAAAAAATGAATCTTTTTTGTCCATGAAGTCAAATTTCTAGGGAATATTGTCTCTAAGCAAGGGACAAAAATTGATCCTGAGTGGATAAAGGCCATCGTGGCACTACCCCTGCCAGCTCACAAGAACAGACTACAGAGTTTTTTTGGAAGAATCAACTTCTTGGGAAGGTTCATTCCAAATGTTGTAGCACTACTAAAGTCTATGACCCAAATGTTGAAGAAGAACTCAACTTCTCACTGGAAAAATGAGGGAAAGAGATGTTTTGAAGAGATCAAGGAAGCAATTGCTTATGCTCCTCCTTTGGTAAACCTTGATTTTTCTAAAGATTTCATCTTGTATACTTTTGGGGACACTGATAGTATCTCTACCATGTTAGTCCAGTAGAATGCTGAGAAACTGGAACAACCAATGGCTTTTTATAGGCAAGGCCTGGATGGCTATGAATTAAATTACACTCTTATAGAAAATCATGTTTTAGTTATAGTGAGGAGCTTGAAAAAATTCAGGCACTTGCTGTCTAATAACATAGTGCACTTAATGGTTGCTCACCCTTGCATAAAAGATTTCATGTTGAATAAGGATCTGAGCCACAAGAGGGCTGGTTGGATCACCAAAGTCATGGAATATGATATTCAAATCAAAGTGACTAATTTTATTAGGGGAAAAGGGCTGTGTGAGAAGATGAATGAGGGAAAAATAGATAAAAACTAGCAAGAAGGAGAACTTGTTCTGATAAACTAGAATGCAGAACATAGTGCAAGCTAGACAAAAGAGATGAAACATTATCTCTTAATTGGTCAATGTCCTCAAGGCCTTGACATGAGTAAAAGGAGGTAATTTAGACTTCAAGCTATCTCATTTATCATTATTGATGATGTTATGTATAGAAGAGACCATAGTGGTGTCTTGTTGAGATGTGTTGAAACCAGCCAAGTAGATAGAATAATAGAAGAGTTTCATGATGGAAGTTTTGGAGGGTAATTTGTAGCCAAAACCACTACTCTAAAAGTGATGAGAGTTGGGTACTATTGGCCTAGCTTGTATAAAGATGCATTTGATTGGGTAAGGAAGTGCAAGAATTGTGCTCTGTTTGCTGGAAAACAGAAGTTAGCAGCCCTCCCCCTGCATCCCATCAAAGTGGAGCAACCCTTCTCCAAATAGGGGTTGGACTTCATTGGACCTATCAATCCTCCATCCAGTGCTAGACATAAATGGATACTTACTACTATGGATTATTTTACCAAATGGAAAGAGATTGTAGCATTGAAGGAAGAAAATGAGACCTATGTCCTAAATTTCTACCAAGATATTGTGTCTAGATTTGGCACTTTAGACCCTATCATTTTAGACAATGCCATGGCACTTTTGGGAATGAGAATCTCAAAATGGGCACTAAAGCACAATATCTTCCTAAGTACCTCATCTAACTATTACCCTTAGGGTAATGGTTGGGTAGAATCAACAAACAAGAACTTGCTAATGATCATCAAAAGGATTGTAGAAAGAAACCAGAGGGATTGGCATAGCAAGCGGAAGTTGGCCTTGTGGGCAGAAAGAATAACACCTAAGAGGTCTATAGGTAACTCTCCTTATACACTTATTTATGAAAAAGAAGCTATAATTCCATTGTCTACTGAGTTGCCTACTTTGAGTTTAAGTAAGCAAACTAGTACTAGAGAACCTGGAAGCTCATCATTCTTAGATGAAGAAAAGCTTCAATAAAAGATTCACACCAAGAGTTTTCAAGGAAGGAGACCTTGTCCTTAAGTGGGATGAATCAAAACATAAAATAGGAAGGCATACTAAGTTTGATGCCATATGGAATGGACCCTTCATGGTGGTCAAGTGCAAGGCCCATAATGCTTTTCAGCTGGCTAATATGGATGGAGAGGAGTTTCCCATTCTAGTGAATGGGATCCACCTCAAGGCTTGTTTCTCAGGTCTAGTTCTTCCCTATACATTAGTAAGTTAGATTTTTTGGTTTTCTATGTTCCCTAACTGCCTGGAACAAGTTTGCTTCCAATTCTACTTTTAAATTTTCTTTCAGTTCAGTTTTCAGTTTGGTGTGAGTAGTAATAAACTAGAGAAGTTATCTCTAGCAGTTAGTGGTTTTGCTAGCAAGAAGGGTTGTTTGATAAGGATAAGTTTAGATTTGAGGCTTTAAGACTATGTGCCCAATGGATCTTTAAAGGCAGCTGATCAGGATGCTTTGAAGGCAAGCACTCTAAAGAGGTCACGAGAATGTTATCAATATTTTACTCATTTGAAGAGGCCTAGTTACTAAGTTAGACTAATGAACCCTAGTTTGAAATTATTAGTGGTCTTTCTTAATATTTGTGTTCATTTCAAGGTACATGAAAGACAAAAGAAAATGAACTACATCTAAGACAAAATGTGCATGCATCATCTTAAGTATGTTGTACAAAAGGGAAAGAAATGAAAAGAACATTTATCCAAGCTAGCACATGTTGTGAGCATAGCCATTACTAGAATTGGATGAATGAGTGCAAATATACATAAAGTAATCAATTAAAATACAGGGGTACCAGACATTGCCTGGTTATTATGTCTGGATCCAATCCCATCCAAAGAACTCTTGTGGTCCAGAACCTACAAGCTAAGAGGAGAAAATGTAGGTTAGATCCATGGATCTAAACAATTCCTGGTATCACAGTATTTGCAAGATGCATACATACACTCAGCCATACACCTCTAGGAAGGGTTGTGCTCAGGGCATGTACATAAAAGGCTACAAGAAATAAAAGAAACACCATGTTTTTCATTGACATATTTGTTCCATGTGCAGATACATGAGATGTTGATCCAACAATAAATCCAAGGGTACTAGGTCCCAAATGAATGACCTTGAACCTTGATGCAAATCATGATAGGAAAACCTCAGGTTTCCTTGTTAGTGACTACATCATGGGCCAAGAACACCCATGATCAACCAGAGAAGCAACTGGATAGGGTAGTATTAGTGAGACACTCAGTGGACACTCAAATGAATTAAATAATAAAGCATGATCAACAGGGCACTGGCAGATTCAACAGGGTACAATGAATCATCACCAAAATAGAGAAGTAAGAGGGGGCACAAATCTGCATACTAAGGAAAGGTACATCATGGCATGAGGCATATTTGAATCTGCATTACAAGCTAAGTAAATGAGCTATAAACAACATATAATATCAAATAAGGATGATGTCACAATGCATTCATGGCCTTAAGACAATAGGCTTGCACTGATTAACAACTATGATGTTGTTTACTTGGTGTCATCAAGTAATCTAATTGAACAAACATAAGATAAAAGATGTAGCATGGCACAGTGAACTGTGATGGCACCAAGTAAGCAATCAAATACATAATGCTAGCTATCAACAACACATCAGTGTAAAATAGGATTGGTATTTCATACAACATCTATACTAAGCAGATAGATCCAATGCTGATCAAAAGTCACACATCCAACCTGGCCTCAAGCTTGAATGGAAGGATACAACAATAGTATGAAAATAAATTTTGGTATATCAAACTAGAGAATGTCACAGTGCCATAAAAAGAAGTAAGCAACATGACATAGTAGATGGCCACTGATCCACGAGTAGTATGTTAATGCCCCAACCATGGGTTATCAGATTCATTTAAGATTGTTACATAATGTTAATATTCACAAGCTATATCACCGAAAGGCCTCCACAAACCAGCAAGTGTCATGCCAGGCAGAGTAAAGTGTATATGAGCATAAAATGGAGGCACCAATAACATCAAGGGATCAATATCTCATGGGCCTCAAGTATTTCCAACCACATTAGCATTCAGCTAGCATGTCAAAGATGCACAACAATATCTAAACAATAAATCAGAGTAACAGCCAAACATTAAATGAATCACAAGTTTCCAAACCATAACAACATGCAGTCAACAAAATGCATAATAAGACACAGGCCTGAGCATACATGAATGCAATATCTTAAGCACGTGTAGTAATAAACATGCAACATAGATAACCCATGGTGTATACAATGTTGACCATAATAGCTAGTAGGTTCATAAGCATGTGTGACAACAAGGAGGTTAAACATAGCAGAGACTACAATATGATGGTTCATGGGACAAGCTACAATCAAAACCATAAGAGCCTCTCACAGGCTTAGAACATGTGCCCTAGCCGACACGGTTATGATAGTATCCATTTTAACATCCAAAGTGCTCAAAGATAGGCATGAATCTTGGCCCCAATCTAATAGCAAACACAAGAAATGGAGCCCTCAATTTACCAAGGAAATATAGAGAACAGTGAAGCAATATTATATACAACACATGATCAAAATGCTATCACAATCAAACTATGTCATCAATGCAATAGTGAACATAAGGAGGCATGATTTGAACAAAAAATGCATCAAATCAATCATGCAGTGAGCTCATGGGCTTCATCAATAACATGGTTAGCAAACATGCAAGGCTCGTGGGTTAGCACAAAGTAATAGATGACAGTGATGTTGTGCCCTAGTTTTTACACTCGTGGGTCATCGAGCTGTGTAGGAGTGAATTCACAAGCTGTGCTAACAATACATGGTGCCCTAGCCTGAGCTCACTGGCTCCATAGAAGGTAAACATAAAATAGTGAGCACCATTGAAATGGGTGCTATGCTCCTGCAGTGAGCTCACTGACCTTCTAGCCGTGAATGAACTGCAACAGTGAAATAAATGTTCCCGTGCCCTAGCTGGTATTAAAAGGAAATGATGCCCTATTTTTTTTTAACAAAAATAATGATGAATGCATGGTGTCCTTGAAAATTCAGAGGGTTATAATAACATCATCCACTTCTATAAAAAATACAAGAATAAATGGTGATTCATAGAGATACATAGGTTGCAGTGACATGGATCCCATAGCAGGCATTGACAATGAAACTCATTATGCTATACATTTAAAGAGCCCTTGAAAGAGCCAAACACATAGAAAAACAAAATGCAGAGTGATGCCAGTGTTGTCAAATAAAATGAAAATAACAAAAGTGTTGTGCCCTCATTTCTCAGAGGAGGAATGAGCAAGAGATGTAGACTAGTGAAAAATTGATGCCTACCTTGACAGTATGACACCACGAGATCCTTGATAGATGTTTCCAATTTTTACTATCAGTGTTCTTGGAAACTTCCCAACTGTCGAGTTGAAGGATTTGATGACAGTGGCTACCATTTTTGAAGAAGGGTTTTGGTTAATAAAGTATTTTATTCATTTATCCCCTTCATTCTATGGTTGAGGTTTATTTTGCTGCCTTTATATTATATGGATTTAAAATGTACATATTTTGGAATGTTTTTCCCATTTCTTTGGGTTGAGAATATTTTGAAATATATCTTAAATCCATGATTTAGTTTTTGGCATAGGTGGATTTCTTTTTAATGTTATTATTTTAAAATGTGTTTCCCCATTTTAGGGTTGAGATCATTTTAAAATATAATTGAATACAGTTTATGACTTAGTGGGATGGGTTTTTTTTTTAATGTTAATTCATTGCATGATTATTAATGTAAATTTTGGTGATGGTGTTTTTATAAACTATCATTAGAATATGTTTAGTGGTCTTCTTTTGACCATCTTTTTTAGGCTCCCACTTTCTCCGCTACCCTTAAAAACTCAGGAATATGGCATCTAAGTTTATGATGCAACCTCATGGGTCTATTTTGAGATCTTTTCCATTCTTCATTCTATTCTCTCTGATATGAGTTTTATAGCTCTGAGAGACACATCTTGTACTTAGTTTCTTTTCAGCAATAAAATGGATCCTTCTTATTGTTGGAAATTTGTCTAATGTGGATGCATAGATGTTTTCATTATGGAAACATATGATCTCTATTGAGAGCATAGAATCTGGAATGCAAGTATGGCAAGTTGAAGAAAGAAATTGTCTAAGTTTGGATACAGTGATCCTGACAGAGCACCTGATGAAGATTTAGTTGGCAACATCCACTGGAGCAATATTTTTGTTTGCATAGTTAACTAAAGCTTCTATAGAGTATGAGGATACCCCATCTCAGTGTGCATAAAGTTTGGAGTAGTATGGACAAAGTTATTCAAAGTTTACCGAAGATAGTTTTTGCAGACAGAACAGTTTTGGAGACAGTATTAGCGAAAGAGTTAAGGGATTATTTTTTCTTGTCAAAATAATGACTTAACATTATGAAGGGATGAAATCCTAGATGTTTACTCTTGGATAAAGATTTTGGAAGCCGACCATGTAAAGTTATTAGCTTTAATAACTCATATATTAGGCATACTTGAAATGTAATGAAATAGACAAGTGATATGTAAAAAGAAAGAAAAGATAACTTGCGATAGTTGTATATTGTGATAGCAACAAAGGCTATTGATGTGAAGTTGTAAGAAATACCATATTATAGTTAGAAACATTTTGTATTACCTATTTGGGTAGTAAGCTCAGCTGGTGATCAGGTTTTGTAATCTAACTCCTAACAAGGTTAAGGCTTCTAACAAGGCCTAAAGTCCTTTAACCAGGACAGATCTACTATATATATTGTAAATTGACTCCTAACAGGGTCCAATATCCCTAACAAGATACTTTTGATTAGTGA
Source organism: Chamaecyparis obtusa (assembly GCA_027943335.1). NCBI lineage: Eukaryota > Viridiplantae > Streptophyta > Pinopsida > Cupressales > Cupressaceae > Chamaecyparis > Chamaecyparis obtusa. The sequence continues at coordinate 50,322 of BSBK01010272.1, forward strand.
TCTTTGTGGGTACCATCCCCACCGATGTTTTCCCTTGGCCAGGGTTTCCTCGAGAACATATGATGTGTTATGAGTTCTTTCTATTTACTGCTATGTTTGTTAATCAACTTGATAATCTTTATATGCACTAAAGTAATTTGTTATATCCATAAGTGGGAAAAAGAAAAAGTTTGTGAAATTCTGATTCACCCCCCCTCTCAGTATTTCCTTTTTCTAACAATTGGTATCAGAGCACAGTTACTCAGAGAAGGAACATTCAAGGAAAGCTTAGCAGCTTGAGTAAGATCTTTATGGATATGGATCAACTTCAGAAGAATCTTGAAGAAGCGCTTGAACAGATTGATATGCTTACTGATGAAAGAAACTCCTTAAGAAGAAAATATGAAGATGCAAAGAATGCTATTGACAAATTAAAAGGTAAGATTGAAGATCTGAAATCTGAAAAGAAATTTGATATGCTTGTTGAAGATTGTGATGAATTAGAAAAAGAAAATGAGATCCTTAAGCATGAGTTGAAGATAGTAAATCTGAAGCTTAGTATGAAAGATGGAAATTTGAGATCTGATAATGAAAAATTGAAAATTGAGAATGAAGATCTGAGGTCAAGACTTGAAAAGGAAACATCTGAATCTGAAAAAGTAAAAGTGCAGTATGTGGAACTTGAGAAGTATAATAAAATTGTGAAAGGTGAATTAACTCAATCTAAACAACAACTTGAAAGGCTATATTCAATAAGTGATAAGACTAAAAAAAAAATTCTTTTGAAGAACCATTCTTTGATAGGACTGGATTTGGATATAGTATGTTTAGAACAAACCATGAAAGTAAGAAGCCAGATTTGAAGACATCTGAAAGTGTGGAGGAAATAAAGCTAGATGAAAACACATTGGAAGATCCACCTAAAGAACCACCTAGAGAGGAAGAAGAATCAAATCAAGAAGAATCAAAATAGGAAGAATCATCTAAAGGTATGCAAAGAGAATTCAAAGGTAGATGTTTTGCTTGTAATACTATTGGGCACATGAAGAGAGATTGCATAGGTAAGAAATTTAAACCTTTTAATGGACATTGTTATAATTGCTAGAGTTTTGGACATAGAGCTAACGAATGTAGAAGACCTAAAGTAATTTTGAATAATTATGATAGAATGATTAGGAATACTAACAATGCAGATAAGAAATCTATTGAAGAAATGAATCAAAGAAAAGTGGTAGTATGTTTTAGATATAACAAAGTAGGACATATTGCTAGAAATTGCAGGTCACAGATTAACCAGCAAGGACAAAGATTTGGAAATAATGGAATCATTTGTCAGATATGCAACTAGTTTGGACACTCAACAAGATTTTGCAGAATGAACAATGGAGGTTATCATCATAACCCTAACCCTAGGAACAATGCAAGAAGGAATGAAAATGCAGGAAATAAAGAGAAAGGTTGTTGTAGCAATAAAGATGAAGTAAAATTTGACAAAGGCACAGATCAAGGAGGTACAGTCAGCACTAAAAGTAGTCAGGAAGGTAATGTAACCAATGGTAAGGATGAATCTTTACCTGACCCTTCTTTAAGTACTTAAATTATGTAAGTTTCTATAGTTTAGGACTTAGGATTAGTGTAGATTAGGAATTTGAATGAGTTAAGTTTTGCACCATTAGATATAGGTTTATTATGTTGTACTAATGCTATGGTTAAGTGCGCAAAAAAAAATATTGTGTTTTGTGAGGTCGCAGAAAGTTTTATGGTTGCAGGTTTGCAGAATCAGCTTTTTAAGGTTTTAGTGGCAAAATGAATGAATGCGATGTCAGATCAAGTTAATGTGAAGTGTTATAAGGTCAAAATTGAAGTTATTATGATTAAAAAGTGATTGAAAAGTTATTTGAAAGAAGAAAAGTGAGTTGAGGATGATTTGAAGAAGTTTGGAAGCAGTTTGCAGCGACGATCATACCGAAACCCTAGATTTGCAAAGTTGAGGTATTTTTTGATCTTTAATCAGTTGATAAGATGGATATTTCTATGGTTCATAATGTTAAGGATAAGAATAGACCAAAGATTAAGAAAGAACCAGTAGAACCAACTAAATTTGATGACAGTCTAGCATTATCATCCATACCAGACGGAGTATTGCACATTGAGAATGTTAAAGGATATTTAGGTTGCATGTTTGAAACTTTGGGAGATGCAAATTTTAGTGATGATTACAGGAAATTGTACAATCAAGACATGTCAGTTAAACTAGCTTATGGGCACCTAGAGAACAATGAAATTATCAAATATTCCATGAAGTATGAATTCAATGATGAGGAATGTACCAAGATCATTTTAAGCAGAATCCACAATGGGAAATTCTGGATGGAGGATAGAGTTATTGATATAACTGCCAACCTAATTCATGAAGTTACTGGATTATCAAAAGTTGGAGAGATTCCACTGAATGAAAAGAACATGAGAAAGATTGTTCTAGATAACATTGGATCTAGTTATAATGGTAGAGGAATTGTGATAAGTAAGATTAAGCAAGATGATGTTAGGTACCTTTGCAAGATCCTAACAACTAAATTCTGTGGTAGTTCAAGGGAAGATGACATGGCTACAGGAATGATTCATGTAGCTTATCTTATGTGTATTGAGAAGAAACCAGTAGGCCTATATGAAATTTTGAAAATTTAGTTATTTGAGAACTTAGAAAAGATTAAGAAGGCTAGGTACACACAGTTTAGGTTTTCATCTCTGACAACTTATATGTTTTTCCATATTTTGAGAAGATTTCCTTACACAGTTGATTGGAGTGACAATGTGAACACAATGGAAAGAATAAAATCACTCTACATGAAGCTCCTTTTTGATAAAGTTAATGACAGTGTGAAGCTTGTATTGAAGACTTTTCAGAATATTGTTAAGAACAAATCAAGGATTCCTCAATCCTTAGTTGAAAAGCATAAAGATGACATTTGTTTTATGGTTGACACTGATTTCACCTACATTGAAGTAGTTGAGCCTAGAATGGAATTCATAGACCCTCTTGGCTATGAAATATCTGAAGCAGAAATAGTAGGATGTGTGAATAGATTGTTAAAGTGTGAGTTGGATGGTCATGCAAATAGGTTTGGAACCTATGAAGAGAATTTCAACTCTATAATAAGTTTGAGAGAAAAGAAGTAATTTAGTAAGAGAGTTGAATCTACTATGAAGAAAATATTGAAAGAATTTGGTATGTCAAGTCATGAGTTTGACATAGTTAAGAAGACTGCAGAAGCCTTGAAGCAAAGTGAAAATCTTGTAATCTCACCTAAGACATCAATTGCAGATCCTGTTGATCCTATTGCAGTAAAGGTAAAAGTTGAAGTACCTAAAAAAGATGAAGGAGATAAATCTTTTTCTCCTATTCCTAGCAAAAGAGGAAAAGTGAGTGCAACAGGACCCACAAAGAGATAGAAAGTGGTTGTACCACCTATACCTAGAAATGTAGTAGTAATTAAAGATGATGATGTAGTTTCAATCAAGAAGTAAACTTGGAAGCCAAGAATTGAAATAGTTAATGAAGATATATTGAAGCATGGAGACTTCACTAAGTTGAATAAATTCTATGATCTATATGGATCATTTGATAGATTGAACTTTGAAAATGCAATGGTTACACACATGATTGTGGTAGATAAGAAACTTAGCACTATTCATGGTAAGATCCCAAAAGATTTGTCTAATAGACTTGTGAATAGAAAACAAAGAGCACAAGAAGAGGACATAAAGATGAGAGAACATGTAATCAGACAGTTCTGTGAAGTTAAGGATGAAGATCATTTGAAGAGATTCTTGAAGTCTCTTGGAACTTTATTGAGAACTAAGAGAAGAACAATCCTTATAATGGGAGGCAAAAAGGAAGAAGTACAGAAAGAGACAAAGCAAGTAGTAATGCAAGTTCTTGCAGATATAGTTGCATAAAAGCATGTTGAATCAGACCCTCAGCAGAAGCAATCAGAGGAACCACATGCAGAGGAAGTTGGTATTGAAGAAGTTCCATCTTCTTCACATATCAATATTGGCAAAGAATCAATCGATATTGAAGGCACCAAAGTAACTCTAGAATTAGATGATGGAGTATTTCATGATCTAGGAAACATTGTTGACAATTTGGCTTTGGGAGAGCAAGAAAAGGTCATAGAATCAAAGAAGAATATAGAGGCAGAGGAATCACCAACTGTATCAGAATTAGCTCCAGCAGAGCAGTCAGTTAAAGCCAAACAAATTTTGACAGAGGCCACTACCTCTAGTGCACCTTCTATACTAGTTGAAGACATTAGTGCACCTGGTGAAGGGTGCTCCCCTTAATAACACAAACACATAATAGAAATAGAGAAACAACAACAATATGCAAGAACAGAAAATTGGCTTCTTATTATCTCCACAAATGTGGAATTACAAACTTTCAGAATTACAATATGCAAAGCCACATGGGCATTCCCTTACAATATTCTGTAGGAAAAAGCCCTGAACTATTACCCAGATCTACTACCCAAAACTATTCTGAACTACCTAAGACAATAATACAGCCTTCCTTATATAGGCAATTTTCCAATGCCTGGGAAGGTTCCAGAATTTTAGCCAATAAAGCCAACCAAACTTAGAATTATTTTATTTTACATTTTATTACACCATAGTTGGCTCAAGATAACCTTTGAAAACTGAACAGAAATTTTGAAGAAAATTATTTTCCACCATTTCAGGTGGTCCAACTTCCAAAGACCATAAGTCATCACCAGTTGACCCGATCAGCTATTATAACCCCATTTTAGAAACATCACGAAGCGCTCTATAGGCTTGACCTGCGCAAGCGCCCGTCACCCAAATTTTTGACCTCATCCGGGGCCTCTAAAGCCTTCAAAATTAAGTTCAAAGTTTTTGTACCCTGCTGCCAATACCAAAAATCTTCAATATCTTCCAATATACACTTGATCTGGCAATGAAACTTTACTGACAGACTTATATGACCAAAATGAACCTCCAAGAAAGAAATCAGATCATTCTAAGCATATACAAAAATTACCAAAAATAGTAACTTTCCATAAATAGCAGCTCTGCACAAAATAGCCCTTATTGCATATAAAAATAGAAATATTTTTTTTGGGTGATGCAAGATTGCTCTTACACCCAGGATGCTCCTACATCAGACACCCAGGGTAATTTGAGAAGTGACCCTGTCATGACTCAGGTGTGCAGAGGAAAACCAAGATGGCTAACCTTCTCTTTTGTCAGCCATGATGAATCTTCAATAGGTCATCCTTTTCACTTCACCAGATATTCTTCATATGTCTTGTTCCTTGTGCTTCTACCAACATGACTGTCCAGTATATCTTCGATCTCCTTAGTGTCTGAACTAGTTGCTAGAATACTCCACTGTGCTGCTGTGATCTCATCTTCAACACCTCCTTCATGATACTCTGTTAGATTTGAAATGTTAAACACTGGTGAAATATTTAGCTCAGTAGGCAATTCTACCTCATATGCATTTCCTGAATCATATTTCTTTAGTATCCTACATGGTCCAAACTTCTTCATTTTTAGCTTGTTATATGTACCAACTGGAAATTGCTACTTCCACAAATGAACCATGACTTCATCACCAACCTAAAATTCCTTATACCTCCTTTTCTCATCTACCTTAGCCTTATACTGTGCGTTCATCTTGGTAATATGCTTCCTCACCTCCCCATGGATGTTCTTCAAGTATTCTGCAAAATCCTCAGCTTCAGCACTACTTATTTCTCCTTTATCTATCTTCCTCAATTCAGATGTATTTCTTGGACTACTTCCATATACAATCTGGAATGGTGTTTTACCAGTGCTCCTGTTGACAGAATTATTATATGCAAATTCTGCCTGTGGTAAAATCAAATCCCATCCTATTGGCTTATCTCCAACCAAACATCTCAGCAAATTTCCCAAACTCCTATTCACCACCTCTGTCTGTCCATCAGTCTGTGGATGATGTGATGAACTAAACTTCAAATCTATCTTCAACTTCTTCCACAATGTACGCCAGAAATTTCCAACAAACTTAGTGTCCCAATCTGAAACTATGGTCTTTGGCAAACCATGAAGTCTCACTACTTCTCTGAAAAATAATTCTGCTATATGAACAACATCATTAGTCTTCTTACAGGGAATGAAATGTGCCATCTTTAAAAATCTGTCAACCACCACAAAAATTGAATCATGTCCCCGCTGAGTCCTCGGTAAACCAACAACAAAGCTCATGCTGATATCCTCCCAAGGCTTCTTTGGTACGGGTAATGGCTGATACAACCCTGTATTCTGCTTCACTCCTTTCGCCATCTGACATACTCTGCAACTCTGTACAAACTTCTTCACATCTTGTTGCAACTGTGGCCAATAATAATTCTCACTAACCAAACCAAAAGTTTTATCATGACCAAAATGTCCAGCTAATCGTCAGCTATGCTTCTCCTTGATGAGATTCTCCCTCATAGAACTTCGTGGAATGCACAACTGACTCCCTCTGAATAGCATATCATCTTGGATGATGAAATCCAACCATTTCATCCTGTCTAGAGTAACAGGTTCTGTACAAGCTTTCCAAGATTTACCAAAATTAAGATCCTCTGGATACAAATTCTTGAGTTCCTTGAACCCAACCACTTCAATCTGCATTTCTGTCAGCAATAGTTACCTTCTGCTAAGAGCATCTGCAACCCTATTAGACCTTCCACTCTTGTGTTTCAAAACAAATGTATAACTCTACAAAAACTCAACCCATTTCAAATGCATTTGATTCAATTTTCTTTTACTATTCAAATATTGCAAAGCTTGATGATCAGTATACAAAACAAACTCCTTAGGAAGTAGATAATGTCTCCACTTCTTTAATGCCTGAACTATAGCATAAAATTTCTGATCATAAATAGAATATTTCCTCTTGGCATCATTTAACTTCTCAATGAAAAAAGCAATAGGTTTACCTTTTTGGCTCATAACAGCTCCTATTGCAGTTCCACTAGCATCACAATCTACTTGAAACACCTTATTAAAATCTAGAAGTGCTAAAATAGGTTGTTCTGTAACTTTTTGTTTTAACAATCAAAAATTCTTTTCTGCCCCATTTGTCCACTTAAACTCTTTTCTATCCCATCTCATTGTTTCAGTCAATGGTCCACAAATACTACTAAAATTTTTGATAAACTTTCTGTAAAAGCTAGCTAGACCCTGAAAAGATCTTACCTTAGTAGCACTCCTTGGAGTAGGCCATTCAAGGATAGCCTGTACCTTCTCTAGGTCCATTTTTATACCTTCTCCTGAAACTACAAACCCTAAATACACCAACTCTTTCTTCACAAAACTGCACTTCTTCAAATTAATCAACAATTTCTCTTTTCTCAAGTTCTCAAATACCATACGAATATGCATCATATGCTCATCCAATGTCTTACTAAAGATCAAAATATCGTCTAGGTAAACAATGACAAACTTACCCAGAAATTCTTTCAGAACCTCATTCATGAGCCGCATGAAAGTGCTTAGTGCATTGGTTAGCCCAAAAGGCATGACTAACCAATCATATAGTCCTTCCTTTGTCTTGAAGGCAGTCTTCCATTCATCTCCTTTTCTGATACGAATCTGATGATATCCACTCTTTAGATCTATCTTTGAGAAATACACAGCTCCACTCAAACAGTCTATAATATCATCCATTCGTGGCAATAGAAACCTGTACTTGATTGTGATCTTGTTTATTGCCCTAGAATCTATATACATCCTCCATTATCCATTCTTCTTTGGTGCTAATACTAATGGTACAACACAGGGACTCAGACTCTCATGGATCAATCTTTTCTGTAATAATTCATATACTTGTCTGTTCAACTCCTCACTTTCTGCAGGTGTCATTTTGTGTGCTACCTTATTCGGCAAACTCACTCCTGGGATCAAGTCCATCTGATGACTGATCTTCCTAACTGGTGGTGATCCATCAGGCATGTTATCGGATACAATATCCTGAAACTCATTCAACAAATCTGCAACTTCTACAAGAACATCTTCTACTTCCTCTTTGCCAGCTTTTGGAATTAAAGCAAAACATACATGCTCATGCCAAATACCATCTAGAAAATTTCTTCCATAAAAAAAAGTTATCCTTGCATTACCACATACCTTTTCTTTAGTCTCCTTTAATAGTTTTAGCTGGTGTCGCACTCCATCCTTTGTCAGGGAATAGGTATTCATACGACCATCATGTACAGCACATCTGTCAAATTGCCATGGTCTACCCAACAACATATGACATGCATCCATAGATATGATATCACACAATACCTCATCTTGTTATCCACCAATCTTGAACTTCACCAGGCATTGTTCATTGACCATGACCTTGTAGTCATCCTGTACCCAGGCAATCCGATATGGATGTGGGTGTTTCTGTCTCTTGAGCTTCAACTTTATCACCATCTCTTTTGACACTAAATTGTCAGTGCTTCCACTATCAATAATCACATCACAACATTTACCTTCACACTTGCACCTGGTGTGAAACAGGCTCCTCATTTGCTCAGGTTCATTCTCACCACTCAACAGGACTCTTCTGTTAATCAACGTTTCTCCTCTTTCAGCATCTTCAGAATCTGATGATCTGGCATATTCATCTAAATGTGCAACTCTGACCTAGCCTTCATTTCTCCTATCTATTCTGCCTTGGCACTAAGGACATTGAAATGCCCTATGACCTTCTTCTCCACAATGAAAACATGTTCCACAGAAGCCACCTCTTCCAGATCCTTGTCCTCTTCCTCTTCCTCTCTGATCTCTATTATTCTGTTCCTGGAAGCGATTGGAATTATTTCCTCGCTGATTCTGACTGCTATTGGCCTCATTTTTCTTTATTGGATCTTCATTTCGGCCACCATATGACCATCCATCAGATCGTCCACTGCGACCTCTTCCATTTTGTCTGCTCTCAAAATTCTTGTTCATCTTTTCCTCTACTTTTAGGGAAAACTCGTATGCCTCTTCAATACTATTCATTTGAACTAGATTCAGCTCCTCCTAAATGCTTGGCCTTAACTTATTAAGGTATCAGGCAACTTTCTCCTTATCAGCCTCTGCATGACCTATTCTGATGAGAAGTCGATAGAACTCCTCTGTATACTCCTGAACAGATCTTCCTCCTTGCTTCAAACTCTACATTTTCTTTAGTAGGTCAAGCTCATAATCAACATGAATGAACTGTTGCTTCAATTTATCCACCATCCGATCCCATCTCATGATTTTCTCCTTTCCCCTTCTATTTCGCTCCAACTGAATCTCTTGCCACCATATCTTCGCATGACCTTTCAGTTTGGCCTTCGCAAATTTGACCCTATCAGGATCCTCAACATCTTCATACTCAAAATATTCCTCACATTCATTGATCCAGTTGATCAATTCTTCTGGGTTATGATTTTCAAAAAATGTAGGAACCTCAATCTTAGGTCTTTTCCCAATCTTAGAAATGGCCCGAAAAAGTCTTTATTCCTCTTGGTTCACAATTTCGACTTCTCCTTCTTGATATTCTTCTTCAGCTTCATCCTCGCTTTCATCTCTGACATTAAGATTGATTCCTCTAAGAATCTCTTCTTGCAATGCTTGCACTTGTCTCTGCAGTGCCCTAACCTCAGGTGTTACAACACCAGCTCTTCTGCTACGTTCCCTTCGTGGAGGCATTTTTTCGATGCGCACTGAAACCCTTACCACGGTCCTGGTGCAAACTGCCTCACAGTCAGCGATCTATTTACACACTCAGAAACTTCTGCTATGATACCACTTGGTGAAGAGTTCTCCCCTTAATACCACAGACACATAACAGAAATAGAGAAACAACAATATGCAAGAACAGAAAATTGGCTTATTATTATCTCTACAAATGTGGAATCACAAACTTTCAGAATTACAATATGCAAAGCCACATGGGCATTCCCTTACAATATTCTATAGGACAAAGCTTTGAACTATTACCCATATCTACTACCCAGAACTATTCTAAACTGCGTAAGACAATAATACAGCCTTCCTTATATAGGCAATTTTCCACCTCCTGAGAAAGTTCTAGAATTTTAGCCAGTAAGGCCGACCAAACTTAGAATTATTTTATTTTACATTTTATTACACCATAGTCGACTCAAGATAACCTTTGAAACTCAAACAGAAATTTTGAAGAAAATTATTTTCTACCATTTCAGGTGGCCCAACTTTCAAAGACCATAAGTCATCACCAGTTGACCCAATCGGCTATTATAACCCCATTTTGGAAATGTCATGAAGCGCTCTACAGGTTTGTCTCACGCAAGCACCTGTCACCCAAATTTTTTACCTCATTTGGGACCTCTAAAGCCTTCAAAACTAAGTTTAAAGTTTCTGTACCCTGCTGCCAATACCAAAAATCTTCAATATCTTCCAATATACACTTGATCTGGCAATGAAATTTTACTAGCAAACTTATATGACCAAAATGAACCTCCAAGAAAAAAATCAGATCATTTTGAGCATATACAAAAATTACCAAAAATAGTAACTTTCCATAAATAGCAGCTCTGCACAAAATAGCCCTTATTGAATATAAAAATAGAAATATTTTTTTTGGGTGATGCAAGATTGCTCTTACACCTAGGATACTCCTGCATCAGACACCCAAGGTAATTTGAGAAGTGACCCTGTCACGACTCAAGTGTGCAGAGGAAAACCAAGACGGCTAACCTCCTCCTTTGTCAACCATGATGAATCTTCAATAGGTCCTCCTTTCCACTTGACCAGATATGCTTCATATGTCCTATTCCTTGGGCTTCTGCCAACATGACTGTCCAGTATATCTTTGATCTCCTTAGTGTCTGAACTAGTTGCTGGAAAACTCCATTGTGCTACTGTGATCTCATCTTCAACACCTCCTTCATGATACTCTGTCAGATCTGAAATGTTAAACACTGGTGAAATATTTAGCTCAGTAGGCAATTCTACCTCATATGCATTTCCTGAATCATATGTCTTTAGTATCCTACATGGTCCAAACTTCTTCATTTTCAGTTTGTTATATGTACCAACTGGAAATCTCTCCTTCCACAAATGAACCATGACTTTATCACCAAATTGAAATTCCTTATATCTCTTTTTGTCATCTGCCTTAGCCTTATACTATGCGTTCATCTTGGTAATATGCTTCCTCACCTCTCCATGGATGTTCTTCAAGTGTTCTGCAAAATCCTCAGCTTCAGCACTACTTATTTCTCCTTTATCTATCTTCCTCAATTCAGATGCATTTTTTGAACTACTTCCATATAAAATCTGGAATGGTGTTTTACCAGTGCTCCTGTTGACAGAATTATTGTATGCAAATTCTACCTGTGGTAAAATCAAATCCCATCTTGTTGGCTTATCTCCAACCAAACATCTCAGCAAATTTTCCAAACTCCTATTCACCACATCTGTCTGTCCATCAGTCTGTGGATGATGTGATGAACTGAACTTCAAATATGTCTTCAACTTCTTCCACAATGTACGCTAGAAATATCTAACAAACCTAGTGTCCCGATCTGAAACTATGGTCTTTGGCAAACCATGAAGTCTCACTACTTGTCTGAAAAATAATTCTGCTACATGAACAGCATCATTAGTCTTCTTGCAAGGAATGAAATGTGCTATCTTTAAAAATCTGTCAACCACCACAAAAATTGAATCATGTCTCCGTTGAGTCATTGGTAAACCAAGAACAAAGTCCATGCTAATATCCTCCCAAAGCTTCTTTGGTATGGGTAATGGCTGATACAATCCTATATTCTGCTTCACTCCTTTCACCATCTAACATACTCTGCAACTCTGTACAAACTTCTTCACATCTTGTTGCAACTATGGCCAATAATAATTCTCACTAACCAAATCAAGGGTTTTATCACGACCAAAATGTGCAGCCAATCCTCCGCTATGCTTCTCCTTGATGAGATTCTCCCTCATAGAACTTCATGGAATGCACAACTGACTCCCTCTGAATAGCATATCATCTTGGATGATGAAATCCAACCATTTCATCCTGTCTAGAGTAACATGTTCTGTACAAGCTTTCCAAACTTTACCAAAATCAATATCCTCTGGATACAAATTCTTGAGTTCCTTGAACCCAACCACTTCAATCTACATTTCTGTCAGTAATAATTACCTTCTACTAAGAGCATCTGCAACCCTATTAGACTTTCCACTCCTGTGTTTAAAAACAAATGTATAACTCTGCAAAAACTCAACCCATTTCAAATGCCTTTGATTTAATTTTTCTTGACTAATCAAATATTGCAAAGCTTGATGATCAGTATACAAAACAAACTCCTTAGGAAGTAGATAATGTCTCCACTTCTTTAATGCTTGAACTATAGCATAAAATTCTTGATCATAAACAGAATATTTTCTCTTGGCATCATTTAACTTCTCACTAAAATAAACAACAGGTTTACCTTCTTGGCTCATAACAGCTCCTATTGCAGTACCACTAGCATCACAATCTACTTGAAACACCTTATTAAAATCTGGAAGTGCTAAAACAGGTTGTTCTGTAACTTTTTATTTCAACAATCAAAAACTCTTTTCTGCCCCATTAGTCCACTTAAACTTTTTTCTATCCCCTCTCATTTTTTCATTCAATGGTCCACAAATACTACTAAAATTTTTGATAAACTTTCTATAAAAGCTAGCTAGACCATGAAAAGAATCTTACCTCAGTAGCACTCCTTAGAGTAGGCCATTCAAAGATAGCCTGTACCTTCTCTGGGTCTATTTTCAGACCTTCTCCTGAAACTAAAAACTTCAAATACACCAACTCTTTCTTCACAAAACTGCACTTCTTCAAATTAATCAATAATATTTTTTTTCTCAAGTTCTCAAATACCATATGAATATGCATCATATGCTCATCCAATGTATTACTAAAGATCAAAATATCATCTAGGTAAACAATGACAAACTTACCCCAAAAAATTTTTAGAACCTCATTCATGAGCCGCATGAAAGTGTTCGGTGCATTGGCTAGCCCAAAAGGCATGAATAACCACTCATATAGTCTTTCCTTTGTCTTCAAGGCAGTCTTCCATTCATCTCCTTCTCTGATCTAAATATGATGATATCCACTCTTCAGATCTATCTTTGAGAAATACACAGCTCCACTTAAACAGTCCATAATATCATCCATTCGTGGCAATAGAAACCTGTACTTGATTGTGATCTTGTTTATTACTTTAGAATCTGTACACATCTTCCATTCTCCATTCTTCTTTGGTGCTAATATTGCTAGTACAGCACAGGGACTCAGACTCTCATGGATCACTCCTTTCTATAATAGTTCATGTACTTGTCTATTCAACTCCTCACTTTCTGCAGGTGTCATTCTGTGTGCTGCCTTATTCAGCAAACTCACTCCTGGGATCAAGTCCATCTGATGACTGATCTTCCTGACTAGTGGTAATCCATCAGGCATGTTATCGGATACAATATCCTGAAACTCATTCAACAAATCTGCAACTTCTACAGGAACATCTTCTACTTCCTCTTTACCAACTTTTGGAATTAAAGAAAAATATACATGCTCATGCCTCATAACATCTAGGAAATTTCTTCCATCAACAAAAGTTATCCTTACATTACCACATACCTTTTCTTCAGTCTTCTTCAATGGTTTTAGCTTGTGTCGCACTCCATCCTTTGTTAGGAAATAGGTATTCTCACGACCATCATGTACATCACATCTGTCAAACTACCATGGTCTACCCAACAACATATGATATGCATCCATAGATATAATATCACACAATACCTCATCTTGGTATCCGCCAATCTTGAACTTCACCAGGCATTGTTCATTGACCATGACCTTGTGGTCATCCTGTACCCAGGCAATCCGATATGGATGTGGGTGTTTCTATCTCTTGAGCTTCAACTTTGTCACCATCTCTTCTGACACCAAATTGTTAGTGCTTCCACTATCAATAATCACATCATAACATTTACCTTCACACTTGCACCTGGTGCAAAACAGACTCCTCTTTTGCTCAGGTTCATTCTCACCACTCAACATGACTCTTCTATTAATCAACATTTCTCCTCTTTCAGCATCTTCAGAATCTGATGATCTGGCATCTTCATCTACATGTGCAACTCTGGCCTAGCTTTCATTTCTCCTGTCTGTTCTGCCTTGGCGCTGAGGATATTCAAATGCCCTATGACCTTCTTCTCCACAGTGAAAACATGTTCCATGGAAGCCACCTCTTCCAAATCCTTGTCCTCTTCCTCTTCCTCTCTGATCTCTATTATTCTTATCCTGGAAGTGATTGGAATTATTTCCTCACTAATTCTGACTGCTACTGGCCTCATCCTTCTTTTTTGGATCTTCATTTTGGCCACCATATGACCGTCCACCAAATTGTCCACCGTGACCTCTTCCGTTTTGTCTGCTCTCAAACTTCTTGTTTAGTTTTTCCTCTACTTTTAGGGCAAACTCGTATGCCTCTTCAATACTATTCATTCGAACCAGATTCAGCTCCTCCTGAATGCTTGGCCTTAACCTATTAAGGTATCGAGCAACTTTCTGCTTATCAGCCTCTGCATGGCCTGTTCTGATGAGAAGTCGATAGAACTCCTTTGTATACTCCTAAACAGATCTTCTTGCTTGCTTCAAACTCTGCATTTTATTCAGTAGATCAAGCTCATAATCAACAGGAATGAACTGTTGCTTTAATTTATCTACTATCCGATCCCAACTCATGATTTTCTCATTTCCCCTTCTATTTTGTTCCAACTAAATCTCTTGCCACCATATCTTCGCATGACCTTTCAGTTTGGCCTTCGCAAATTTGACCCTATCAGGATCCTCAACATCTTCATACTCAAAATATTTCTCACTTTCATTGATCTAGTCAATCAATTCTTCTGGGTTAAGATTTCTAGAAAATGTAGGAACCTCAATCTTAGGTCTTTTCCCAATCTTAGAAATGGCCCGAAAAAGTCTTTCTTCCTCCTAGTTCACAATTTTGACTTCTCCTTCTTGATATTCTTCTTCAGCTTAATCCTCGCTTTCATCTCTGATATTAAGATTCATTTATCTACGAATCTCTTCTCGCAATGCTCGCACTTGTCTCTGCAGTGCCCTAACCTCAGGTGTGACAACACAAGCTCTTCCGCCACGTTCCCTTCGTCGAAGCATTTTTGCGATGCGTGCTGAAACCCTAACCACGGTCCTGGTGCAAACTGCTTCAGAGTCGGCGATCTATTTACACACTCAGGAACTTCTACTCTGATACCACTTGGTGAAAGGTGCTCCCCTTAATACCACAAACACATAACAGAAATAGAGAAACAACAACAATATGCAAGAACAAAAAATTGGCTTCTTATTATCTCCATAAATGTGGAATTACAAACTTTTAGAATTACAATATGCAAAGCCACATGGACATTCTCTTACAATATTCTGTAGGACAAAGCCTCAAACTATTACCCAGATCTACTACCCAGAACTATTCTGAACTGCCTAAGACAATAATACAGCCTTCCTTATATAGGCAATTTTCCACCGCTTGGGAAGGTTCTAGAATTTTAGCCAATAAGGCCGACCAAACTTAGAATTATTTTATTTTACATTTTATTACACCATAGTCGGCTCAAGATAATCTATGAAACCCAAACAGAAATTTTGAAGAAAATTATTTTCTGCCATTTCAGGTGGCCCAACTTCTGAAGACCATAAGTCATCACCAGTTGACCCGATCGGCTATTATAACCCCATTTCAAAAATTCACGAAGCGCTCTACAAGCTTGACCCAAGTAAGTGCCCGTCACCCAAATTTTTGACCTCATTCGGGGCTTCTAAAGCCTTCAAAACTGAGATCAAAGTTTCTGTACCCTGCTGCCAATACCAAAAATCTTCAATATCTTCCAATATACACTTGATCTGGCAATGAAACTTTACTAGCAGACTTAAATGACCAAAATGAACCTCCAAGAAAGAAATCAGATCATTCTAAGCACATACAAAAATTACCAAAAATAGTAACTTTCCATAAATAGCAGCTCTGCACAAAATAGCCCTTATTGAATATAAAAATAGAAATATTTTTTTTGGGTGATGCAAGATTACTCTTACACCCAGGATGCTCTTGCATCAGACACCAAAGGTAATTTGAGAAGTGACCCTATCACGACTCAGGTGTGTAGAGGAAAACTAAGATGGCTAACCTCCTCCTTTGTCAGCCATGATGAATCTGCAATAGGTCATCCTTTCCATTTGACTAGATATTCTTCATATGTCTTGTTCCTTGTGCTTCTGCCAACACGACTATCCAGTATATCTTCGATCTCCTTAGTGTCTGAACTAGTTGCTGGAATACTCCACTGTGCTGCTATGATCTCATCTTCAACACCTCTTTCATGATACTCTATCAGATCTGAAATGTTAAACACTGGTGAAATATTTAGCTCAGTAGGCAATTCTACCTCATATGCGTTTCCTGAATCATGTTTCTTCAGCATCCTACATGGTCCAAACTTCTTCATTTTCATCTTGTTATATGTACCAACAGGAAACCGCTCATTCCGCAAATGAACCATGACTTCATCACCAACTTGAAATTCCTTATACCTCCTTTTCTCATCTGCCTTAGCTTTATACTATGTGTTCATCTTGGTAATATGCTTCCTCACCTCCCCATGGATGTTCTTCAAGTGTTCTACAAAATCTTCAGCTTCAGCACTACTTATTTCTCCTTTATCTATCTTCCTCAATTCAGATGCATTTCTTGGACTACTTCCATATATAATCTGGAATGATGTTTTACCAGTGCTCCTCTTGACAGAATTATTGTATGAAAATTTTGCCTATGGTAAAATCAAATCCTATCCTATTGGCTTATCTCCAACCAAACATCTCAGCAAATTTTCCAAACTCTTATTCACCACCTCTATCTGTCCATCAGTCTGTGGATGATGTGATAAACTGAACTTCAAATCTATCTTCAACTTCTTCCACAATGTACGCCAAAAATATCCAACAAACTTAGTGTCCTGATCTGAAACTATGGTCTTTGGCAAACCATGAAGTCTCACTACTTCTCTGAAAAACAATTTTGCTACATGAACAACATCATTAGTCTTCTTGCAGGGAATGAAATGTGTCATCTTTAAAAATCTGTCAACCACTAGAAAAATTGAATCATGTCCCCGCTGAGTCCTCGGTAAACCAAGAACAAAGTTCATGCTGATATCCTCCCAAGGCTTCTTTGGTATGGGTAATGGCTGATACAACCTTGTATTCTGCTTCACTCCTTTCGCCATCTGACATACTCTGCAACTCTGAACAAACTTCTTCACATCTTGTTGCAACTGTGGCCAATAATAATTCTCACTAACCAAACCAAGGGTTTTATCACGACCAAAATGTCTAGCCAATCCTCTGCTATGCTTCTCCTTGATGAGATTCTCCCTCATAGAACTTCATGGAATGCACAACTGACTCCCTCTGAATAGCATATCATCTTGGATGATGAAATCCAACCATTTCATCCTGTCTAGAGTAACAGGTTCTGTACAAACTTTTCGAGCTTTCCCAAAATCAAGATCCTCTAGATACAAATTATTGAGTTCCTTGAACCCAACCACTTCAATCTGCATTTTTGTTAGCAATAGTTGCCTTCTGCTAAGAGCATCTACAACCCTATTAGACTTTCCACTCCTATGTTTCAAAAAAAATGTATAACTCTGCAAAAACTCAACCCATTTCAAATGCTTTTGATTCAATTTTTCTTGACTATTCAAATATAGCAAAGCTTGATGACCAGTATACAAAATAAACTCTTTAGGAAGTAGATAATGTCTTCACTTCTTTAATGCCTGAACTATAGCATAAAATTCTTGATCATAAATAGAATATTTCCTCTTGGCATCATTTAACTTCTCACTGAAATAAGCAACAGGTTTACCTTCTTAGCTCATAACAGCTCCTATTGTAGTACCACTAGCATCACAATCTACTTGAAACACCTTATTAAAATCTGGAAGTGCTAAAATAGGTTGTTCTGTAACTTTTTGTTTCAACAATCAAAAACTCTTTTCTGCCCCATTAGTCCACTTAAACTCTTTTCTATCCCCTCTCTTTGTTTCAATCAATGGTCCACAAATACTGCTAAAATTTCTGATAAACTTTCTGTAAAAGCTAGCTAGACTATGAAAAGATCTTACCTCAGTAGCACTTCTTGGAGTAGGCCATTCAATGATAGCCTGTACCTTCTCTGGGTCCATTTTTAGACCTTCTCCTGAAACTACAAACTCCAAATACACCAACTCTTTCTTCAAAAAACTACACTTTTTCAAATTAATCAATAATTTCTCTTTTCTTAAGTTCTCAAATACCATATGAATATGCATCATATGCTCATCCAATATCTTACTAAAGATTAAAATATCATCTAGGTAAATAATGACAAACTTACCAAGAAATTTTTTTAGAACCTCATTCATGAGCCGCATGAAAGTACTCGCTGCATTGGTTAGCCCAAAAGGCATGACTAACCACTCATATAGTCCTTCCTTTGTCTTGAAGGCAGTCTTCCATTCATCTCCTTCTCTGATTCGAATCTGATGATATCCACTCTTCAGATCTATCTTTAAGAAATACACAGCTCCACTCAAATAGTCCATAATATCATTCATTCGTGGCAATGGAAACCTGTACTTGATTGTGATCTTATTTATTGCTCTAAAATCTATACACATCTTCCATTCTCCATTCTTCTTTGGTGCTAATACTAATGGTACAGTACAGGGACTCAGACTCTCATGGATCAATCCTTTCTGTAACAGTTCATGTACTTGTCTGTTCAACTCTTCACTTTCTACAGGTGTCATTCTGTGTGCTGCCTTATTCAGCAAACTCACTCCTGGGATCAAGTCCATCTGATGATTGATCTTCCTTACTGGTGGTAATCCATCAGGCACGTTATCAGATATAATATCCTGAAACTCATTCAACAAATCTACAACTTCTACAGGAACATCTTCTACTTCCTCTTTACCAGCTTTTGGAATTAAAGCAAAACATACATGCTCATGCCTCATACCATATAGGAAATTTCTTCCATCAACAAAAGTTATCCTTGCATTACCACATACCTTTTCTTCAGTCTCCTTCAATGGTTTTAGCTTATGTCACACTCCATCCTTTGTCAGGGAATAGGTATTCGCACGACCATCATGTACAGCACATCTGTCAAACTACCATGGTCTACCCAACAACATATGACATGCATCCATAGATATGATATCACACAATACCTCATCTTGGTATCCGCCAATATTTAACTTCACCAGGCATTGTTCATTGACCATGACCTTGTAGTCATCCTGTACCCAGGCAATCCAATATGGATGTGGGTGTTTCTGTCTCTTGAGCTTCAACTTTGTCACCATCTCTTCTGACACCAAATTGTCAGTGCTTCCACTATCAATAATCACATCACAACATTTATCTTCACACTTGCACCTGGTGCGAAATAGACTCTTCTTTTGCTCAGGTTCATTCTCACCACTCAACAGGACTCTTCTGTTAATCAACGTTTCTACTCTTTCAGCATCTTCAGAATTTGATGATCTGGCATCTTCATCTATATGTGCAACTCTGGCCTGGCTTTCATTTCTCCTGTCTATTTTGCCTTGGCACTGAGGACATTCAAATGCCCTATGACCTTCTTCTCCATAGTGAAAACATGTTTCACAGAAGCCACCTCTTCCAGATCCTTGTCCTCTTCCTCTTCCTCTCTGATCTCTATTATTCTGATTCTGGAAGTGATTGGAATTATTTCCTCGCTGATTCTAACTGCTACTGGCCTCATCTTTCTTTTTCAGATCTTCATTTCGGCCACCATATGACCATCCACCAGATCATCCACCGTGACCTCTTCCATTTTGTCTGCTCTCAAACTTCTTGTTGAGCTTTTCCTCTACTTTTACGGCAAATTGGTATGCCTCTTCAATACTATTCATTCGAAATAGATTCAGCTCCTCCTGAATGCTTGGCCTTAACCTATTAAGGTATTGGGAAACCTTCTACTTATCAGCCTCTAGATGGCCTATTCTGATGAGAAGTCGATAGAACTCCTCTGTATACTCCTGAACAGATCTTCCTGCTTGCTTCAAACTCTGTATTTTCTTTAGTAAGTCAAGCTCATAATCAACAGGAATGAATTGTTGCTTCAATTTATCGACCATTCGATCCCATCTTGTGATTTTCTCCTTTCCCCTTCTATTTTGCTCCAACTGAATCTCTTGCCACCATATCTTTGCATGACCTTTCAGTCTAGCCTTCGCAAATTTGACTCTATCAGGATCCTCAACATCTTCATACTCAAAATATTTCTCACATTCATTGATCCAGTCGATCAATTCTTCTGGGTTAAGATTTCCAGAAAATGTAGGAACCTCAATCTTAGGTCTTTTCCCAATCTTAGAAATGACCCGAAAAAGTCTTTCTTCCTCCTGGTTCACAATTTCGACTTCTCCTTCTTGATATTCTTCTTCAGCTTCATCCTCGCTTTCATCTTTGATATTAAGATTCATTCCTCTACGAATCTCTTCTTGTAATGCTTGCACTTGTCTCTACAGTGCCCTAACCTCAGGTGTTACAACACCAGCTCTTCAAACACGTTCCATTCATGGAGGCATTTTTGCGATGCACGCTGAAACCCTAACCACGGTCCTGGTGCAAACTGCCTCACAGTCGGCGATCTGTTTACACACTCAAGAACTTCTGCTCTAATACCACTTGGTGAAGGGTGCTCCCCTTAATACCACAAATACATAACAGAAATAGAGAAACAACAACAATATGCAAGAATAGAAAATTGGCTTCTTATTATCTCCATAAATGGGGAATTAAAAACTTTCAGAATTACAATATGCAAAGCCACATGGGCATTCCCTTACAATATTCTGTAGGACAAAGCCTCAAACTATTACCCAGATCTACTATTCAAAACTATTATGAACTGCCTAAGACAATAATACAGCCTTCCTTATATAGGCAATTTTCCACCTCCTGGGAAGGTTCCATAAATTTAGCTAATAAGGGCGACCAAACTTAGAATTATTTTATTTTACATTTTATTACATCATAGTCGGCTCAAGATAACCTTTGAAACCCGAACAAAAATTTTGAAGAAAATTATTTTCCACCATTTCAGGTGGCCCAACTTTCGAAGACCATAAGTCATCACCAGTTGACCCGATCGGCTATTATAACCTCATTTCGGAAACGCCATGAAGCGCTCTACAGGTTTGACCCATGAAAGCACCTGTCACCCAAATTTTTGACCTCATTCGGGGCCTCTAAAGCCTTCAAAACTGAGTTCAAATTTTCTGTACTGTGCTGCCAATACCAAAAATCTTCAATATCTTCCAATATACACTTGATCTGGCAATGAAACGTTACTGGTAGACTTATATGACCAAAATGAACCTCCAAGAAAGAAATCAGATCATTCTAAGCACATATGAAAATTATCAAAAATAGTAACTTTCCATAAATAGCAGCTTTGCACAAAATAGCCCTAATTGAATATAAAAATAAGAATATTTTTTTTGTGTGATGCAAGATTACTCTTACACCCAGGATGTTCCTGCATCAGACACCTAGGGTAATTTGAGAAGTGACCCTGTCACGACTCAGGTGTGTAGAGGAAAACCAAGATGGCTAACCTCCTCCTTTTTCAGCCATGATGAATCTTCAATAGGTCCTCCTTTCCACTTGACCAAATATTCTTCATATGTCCTGTTCCTTGTGCTTCTACCAACACGACTGTCCAGTATATCTTTGATCTCCTTAGTGTTTGAACTAGTTGTTGGAATACTCCACTGTGCTACTGTGATCTCATCTTCAACACCTCCTTCATGATACTCTATCAGATTTGAAATGTTAAACACTGGTGAAATATTTAGCTCAGTAGGCAATTCTACCTCATATGCATTTCCTGAATCATGTTTCTTCAGTATCTTACATGGTCCAAACTTCTTTATTTTCAACTTGTTATATGTACCAACTAGAAACCGCTCCTTCCGCAAATGAACCATGACTTCATCACCAACCTAAAATTCTTTATACCTCCCTTTCTCATCTTCCTTAGCCTTATACTGTGCATTCATCTTGTTAATATGCTTCCTTACCTCCCCATGGATGTTCTTCAAGTGTTCTGCAAAATCCTCAGCATTAGCACTACTTATTTCTCCTTTATCTATCTTCCTCAATTCAGATGCATTTCTTGGACTACTTCCATATACAATCTGGAATGGTATTTTACCAGTGCTCCTGTTGACAAAATTATTGTATGCAAATTCCATCTGTGGTAAAATCAAATCCCATCCTGTTGGCTTATCTCCAACCAAACATCTCAGCAAATTTTCCAAACTCCTATTCACCACCTCTGTCTATCCATCAGTCTGTGGATGATGTGATGAATTGAACTTCAAATCTATCTTCAACTTTTTCCATAATGTACGCCAGAAATATCCAACAAACT
Organism: Chamaecyparis obtusa; assembly: GCA_027943335.1. NCBI lineage: Eukaryota > Viridiplantae > Streptophyta > Pinopsida > Cupressales > Cupressaceae > Chamaecyparis > Chamaecyparis obtusa. Next base: position 72,896 of record BSBK01010272.1, read on the forward strand.
TAGTGTCTCGATCTAAAACTATAGTCTTTGGCAAACCATGAAGTCTCACTACTTCTGTGAAAAACAATTCTGCTACATGAACATCATCATTAGTCTTCTTGCAGGGAATGAAATGTGCCATCTTTGAAAATATATCAACCACCACAAAAATTGAATCATGTCCCCGCTGAATCCTTGGTAAACCAAGAACAAAGTCCATGTTGATATCCTCCCAAGGCTTCTTTGGTACGGGTAATGGCTGATACAACCCTGTATTCTGCTTCACTCCTTTCGCCATTGGACATACTCTGCAACTCTGTACAAACTTCTTCACATCTTGTTGCAACTGTGGCCAATAATAATTCTCACTAACCAAACCAAAGGTTTTATCACGACCAAAATATCCAGCCAATCCTTACTATGCTTCTCCTTGATGAGATTCTCCCTCATAGAACTTTGTGGAATGCACAACTGACTCCCTCTGAATAGCATATCATCTTGGATGATGAAATCCAACCATTTCTTCCTGTCTAGAGTAAAAGGTTCTGTACAAGCTTTCCAAGCTTTACCAAAATCAAGATCCTCTGGATACAAATTCTTGAGTTCATTGAACCCAACCACTTCAATCTGCATTTATGTCAGCAATAGTTGCCTTCTACTAAGAGCATCTGCAACCCTATTAGACTTTTCACTCCTGTGTTTCAAAACAAATGTATAACTCTGCAAAAACTCAACCCATTTCAAATGTGTTTGATTCAATTTTTCTTGACTATTCAAATATTGCAAAGCTTGATGATTAGTATACAAAATGAACTCCTGAGGAAGTAGATAATGTCTCCACTTCTTTAATGCCTGAACTATAGCATAAAATTCCTGATTATAAATAGAATATTTCCTCTTGGCATCATTTAACTTCTCACTGAAATAAGCAACAGGTTTACCTTCTTGGCTCATAACAGCTCCTATTGTAGTACCACTAGGATCACAATCTACTTGAAACACCTTATTAAAATCTGGAAGTGCTAAAATAGGTTGTTTTGTAACTTTTTGTTTCAACAATCAAAAACTCTTTTCTGCCCCATTAGTCCATTTAAACTCTTTTCTATCCCCTCTCATTGTTTCAATCAATGGTCCATAAATACTGCTAAAATTTCTGATAAACTTTATGTAAAAGCCAGCTAGACCATGAAAAGATCTTACCTCGGTAGCACTTCTTGGAGTAGGCCATTCAAGGATAGCTTGTACCTTCTCTGGGTCCATTTTTAGACCTTCTCCTGAAACTACAAACCTCAAATATACCAACTCTTTCTTCACAAAACTGCACTTTTTCAAATTAATCAACAATTTCTCTTTTCTCAAGTTCTCAAATACAATACGAATATGCATCATATGCTCATCCAATGTCTTATTAAAGATCAAAATATCATCAAGGTAAACAATGTCAAACTTGCCCAAAAATTCTTTCAGAACCTCATTCATGAGCCACATGAAAGTGCTTGGTGCATTGGTTAGCCCAAAAGGCATGACTAACCACTCATATAATCCTTCCTTTGTCTTGAAGGTAGTCTTCCATTCATCTCTTTCTCTGATCTGAATCATATGATATCCACTCTTCAGATCTATCTTTGAGAAATACACAGCTCCACTCAAACAGTCCATAATATCATCCATTCATGGTAATGGAAACATGTACTTTATTGTGATCTTGTTTATTGCCCTAGAATCTATACACATCCTCCATTCTTCATTCTTCTTTGGTGCTAATACTGCTAGTACAGCACAGGGACTCAGACTCTCACGAATCAATCCTTTCTGTAACAGTTCATATACTTGTCTGTTCAACTCTTCACTTTCTGCAGGTGTCATTCTGTGTCCTGCCTTATTCGGAAAACTCACTCTTGGGATCAAGTCCATTTGATGACTGATCTTCCTGACTGGTGGTAATCCATCAGGCATGTTATCAGATATAATATCTTGAAACTCATTCAACAAATCTGCAACTTCTACAGGAACATCTTCTACTTCCTCTTTACCAACTTTTGGAATTAAAGTAAAACATACATGCTCATGCCTCATACCATATAGGAAATTTCTTCCATCAACAAAAGTTATCCTTGCGTTACCAGATACCTTTTCTTCAGTCTCCTTAATAGTTTTAGCTTATGTCGCACTCCATCCTTTGTCAGGGAATAGGTATTCGCATGACCATCATGTACAGCACATCTATCAAACTGCCATGGTCTACCCAACAACATGTGATATGCATCCATAGATATGATATCACACAATACCTCATCTTGGTATCCGCCAATCTTGAACTTCACCAGGCATTGTTCATTGACCATGACCTTGTGGTCATCCTGTACCCAGACAATCTAATATGGATGTGGGTGTTTCTATCTCTTGAGCTTCAACTTTGTCACCATCTCTTCTGACACCAAATTGTCAGTGCTTCGACTATCAATAATCACATCGCAACATTTACCTTCACACTTGCACCTAGTGTGAAATAGGCTCCTCCTTTGCTCAGGTTCATTCTCACCACTCAACAGGACTCTTCTGTTAATCAACATTTCTCTTTTTTCAGCATCTTCAAAATTTGATGATCTGACATCTTCATCTACATGTGCAACTCTGGCCTGGCTTTCATTTCTCCTGTCTGTTCTGCCTTGGCACTGAGAAAATTCAAATGCCCTATGACCTTCTTCTCCATAGTGAAAACATGTTCCACGGAAGCCACCTCTTCCAAATCCTTGTCCTCTTCCTCTTCCTCTCTGATCTCTATTATTCTAATTCTGGAAGCGATTGAAATTATTTCCTCACTGATTCTGACTACTACTGGCCTCATCCTTCTTTTTTGGATCTTCATTTTGGCCACCATATGACCATCCATCAGATCGTCACCACGACCTCTTCCATTTTGTCTGCTCTCAAACTTCTTGTTCAGCTTTTCCTCTACTATTAGGGCAAACTGGTATGCCTCTTCAATACTATTCATTCAAACCAAATTCAGCTCCTCTTGAATGCTTGGCCTTAACCTATTAAGGTATCGGGCAACTTTCTCCTTATCAACCTCTGCATGGCCTATTCTGATGAGAAGTCGATAGAACTCCTCTATATACTCCTAAACAGATCTTTCTGCTTGCTTCAAACTCTGTATTTTCTTCAGTAGGTCAAGCTCATAATTAACAGAAATGAACTGTTGCTTCAATTTATCCACCATCTGATCCCATCTCATGATTTTCTCCTTTCCCCTTCTATTTCGCTCTAACTAAATCTCTTGCCACCATATCTTCGCATGACCTTTCAGTCTGGCCTTCACAAATTTGACCCTATCAGGATCCTCAACATCTTCATACTTAAAATATTCCTCACATTCATTGATCTAGTCGATCAATTCTTCTGGGTTAAGATTTCTAGAAAATGTAGGAACCTCGATCAATTACAGCTGAGACAAACACCTTGACAAGCCCTAATGTCAAGATAAGTTCTGTAGAGAAGAGCATAAGGAAATTGAAAGATGAAATTGGAATATTAGTAGAGGAGAAGAATAGAAAGATGATCAGGGTTAACATCTTGAGAGAGCATGTCTCAATCAAGATATCAATTGTTGAAGATCAAATTGAGCAATGTCTTTCAGCAAAGACATCATTTTAGAAGTTTAGCTTCAATTCCCTGCAAGCTTTTCAGACAGCAGCATACGGATTGGGTACTCTACTCAATGTTGCTGAATCCATTAGGAAGATATGGGAGAAAGATTTTGAATTTTGGAAGTTAGAGTTTGGTGATTGTGTTGCAAGCCTACCGACTTTGCAATAACTGATAATAAGGTATAAAGTTTTTGAAATTTTTGTACACTCTATCTTTGTCATTGAATATATGTTGAGGAAGGATACTCATAGGGGGAGCTATTCTATGGAGTATGATATTGTATGCATATTGTATAACTTTTGGCCACAATTTTGTATAAGTGTTTTTGAAGTTTTGTTTGCACACTTAGCCAATTTTCCCATATGTTGCCACCAATGACAAAGGGGGAGATTGTTGGCAATTTGGCTAATGTGGATGCATAGATGTTGTCATTATGGAAACATATGATCTCTATTGAGAGCACAGAATCTGGAATGCAAGTATGGCAAGTTGAAGAAAGAAAATGTCTAAGTTTGGATACAGTGATCCTGACAGAGCACCTGATGAAGATTTAGTTGGCGACATCCACTGGAGCAATATTTTTGTTTGCATAGTTAACTAAAGCTTCTATAGAGTATGAGGATACCCCATCTTAGTGCGCATAAAGTTTGGAGTAGTACGGACAAATTTATTCAAAGTATACCGAAGATATTTTTTGCAGACAGAACAATTTTGGAGACAGTATTAGCGAAAGAGTTAAGGGATTATTTTTGCTTGTCAAAATAATGACTTAACATTATGAAGGGATGACATCCTAGATGTTTACTCTTGGATAAAGATTTTGGAAGCTGACCATGTAAAGTTATTAGCTTTAATAACTCATATATTAGGCATACTTGAAATGTAATGAAATAGACAAGTGATATGTAAAAAGAAAGAAAAGATAACTTGCGATAGTTGTATATTGTGATAGCATCAAAGGCTATTGATGTGAAGTTGTAAACAGTACCATATTACAGTCAGAAACATTTTGTATTACCTGTTTGGGCAGTGAGCTCAGCTGGTGATCAGGTTTTGTAATCTAACTCCTAACAGGGTTAAGGCTTCTAACAAGGCCTAAAGTCCTTTAACTAGGACATATCTACTATATATTGCAAATTGACTCCTAATAGGGTCCAATATCCCTAACAAGATACTTTTGATTAGTGATCTTTGTGGGTACCATGCCCACCGGAGTTTTCCCTTGGCCAGGGTTTCCTCGAGAACATATGATGTGTTATGAGTTCTTTCTATTTACTGCTATGTTTGTTAATCAGCTTGATAATCTTTATATGCACTAAAGTAATCTGTTATATCCATAAGTGGGAAAAAGAAAAAGTTTGTGAAATACTGATTCACACCCCCTCTCAGCATTTCCTATTTCTAACACTTATTTCCCTACAATTTTTGAATTCTTCTTTTGAATCTCATGCACGATTATTGTGATGTTCTTGTATCCTTAACCTACATGTTGATCCAAGTGAATGTTCAGGAGTTCATCTTAGCTCTATAGTGTTAATTTGTGTGCAAACTGAAAATATCACAATTGTGGACTCATTTTTCCTTTTCTGTGTTTCAAGTACCTTATTTTCCTAAGGAGTTTAAGGAAGTAGAATCAAGTTGTGAGTTTTGTTTTGTTTTGTTGTTGCAGTAAACTTAATTTAGTTGTGGATCTTCTTTCAAATTCGGTGGATCACTTTGTTTTCAAGATAGTTTTAGTTATTTGTTTTATGCACTCTCTCCCTTTCCTCCTAAAAGTTAGTCAATTTTAAGTGATCCAAAGGGAAATCAGCCCTTAATCCAAAGGTCTATTCTTGAATAGGTTACCCACAACCTGAGGATAGTCCCATGTTTCACAGGATTGCTGGGTTTTAACACTTAGCAAATTGGGTGCAATCCTTAGTGACAATAGTAGTCAAATTAAATAACACGATCATTACATCAGCTAATTTGATTGAAATTTTATCTATTTAATATCGTAGCTCAATGTGGATTAAGGTTAAAATAATTTAAATTTAATACACTTTAGTTAGGCGTACAACTTTTATAAATAGAAATTATTTGTCTCTTGATTAGTCATGTGTGAACTTAATGGTTTTAGGATGTAAAGCATTTAGGATTTTAAATGTCAAATCAAGTAAAAATAGATAGTTATAGTGGTAATTGTTTTTGTAAGAAAAATGTTAGCTAACTTCTACCTTCATACTATGAAATAAATGAAATCTTTTTGGGGGAGGTCAATCCTAACAGACTGAGAATTTTTTTTTGGTTTAAGGATGATGACTTCATTCGTAATATTTTAATCAATCCTAGGAGTTGAATATCTTGTAGGAGATATTCATTATAGGTTAAATGTAGAAATTTATTCTCACTTCCAATGATGGTGTATGAAATTAGGCATGGTGGAAAAGGAGAGGTGGCTTTTGACTTCTTTTATTCATAAAGAGTGAAGAGGTGGTATGGAAAATATCCTTGTCAAAGTGTAGATGGGGATGGTTTTTCTATCCCATGACAAGGACTAGTGAAAAATTGGTGAAGGGGGCCACTCTAATCATCCTTCTCTTATTTTTAATGTGAAGGTGAAAATGATCATCTTTGGAATGATGGGTTTGTCAAATAAAAAATAATAATGGTGTCTCCATGGGATTCTCATCTATATTTTGATGATTTGGGTGACGAAACTAGTTCTAGGTAGGGAAACTTGTTCTGGACAGAGAAATTGGTTACTATAGAAGAATTATTTTTTTGTAGTATTATGTATACTTTATCAACCCACAAAAAATTAACACCTTTTTAAATTTATATAATTCACTAGTATAATAATTAAATTAGTTTTAATATAAAAGTTTAATTTGTTAAGAAATGTTTTATAGTTTTTAATACTAACTGAATATCACAAGTAAAATGACTTTTTTGGTTTTGTTTGGTGGTGGAAATTTCCAATAAAAATAATCATTCACATTAAAACATGTTTAAATAGCCAAATTATTTATTACATTTATTTGAATACAAGGCAAAATTTCCAACACTATTATGTTTCTCTAGCACATGGGAAAAATTCATTCACCAACATTTTCCACTAATTTTGGGTGATTCCAAATGATTCACCAAGGAAAACAATATTATGTTTCATTGGGAAATAAAAAAATGACCTATATAATTACATGTGATTTCTATGAGTACCTAAAAATTTGCTAGTAAAATTTTCTAATTTTCAAGGGGCTTACTCAAAATTACAAATAATTTGAATTACAAGATATAGAACATTACCATTATAGGTTCATTAGATTAAAGCAACAAACCCTTGTAATGGGGCATTTTAGTAAAAATAGCACTAGAGAAGGAGTATTCATATTTTATTTTTAGCCTCCAAGTGTTGAATGCTTACAATTCATTCATTCAATTACAACTTCCATGCACAATATAACCATCTCTCTCTCTCTCTCTCCCTCTCTAT
>BSBK01010273.1:0-47500 GCA_027943335.1 Chamaecyparis obtusa
TCTCCCCCCATCTATCTCTGTTTTATGCATTTCTAGAAAGGGCATGCGCCAAAAAGGGCGTACGGCCCTATTTGGCACACGCCTTTGTAGAAAGCCCAAAAATGGCAAAAAACCCAAGAATCCCATGAAGGAGGCCCACTTTTACTGTATTATGTCTGGAACACATAGTTTGCACAACAAATATTCACTTTCATGGTCTTGGAGGTCAAAAAGAAGACTATTTTATCAACTTGGACCACCTTTTGTTGCAAGGTCAACATTGTGGTGGAAAAAACAACCTTTATTTAGCAAATTTGACATATTTCAAGGTAAGTTTTGTTTGTTCTTGCATGCCAAAATGTGAATAAATCCTTTTTATTTTATTTCATATTATATGGACTTGTTGAAAGCATAAATAGACATGTATTGGACTATAGTTGTATTATAATTTGATATATATAAATTGTAATACTTTTATATTATGTTATGACTTATTATAATAGATTGATTAAAAAAACCATAATTGTTGTATTAGATTGATATTTTATAATGTGTAAATTTTAATGAATTTCAATGTATATATAGATCTTATTCATCATGCTGAGAAAATGACCTAAGATTCAAACACCTGAAGAACATGAAATAGAGAAAGAGAAGAAAAGAGAAAGAATGAGACAACTTCGTGAACAATGACAATTGGAGCCCATACAAGAAGAATTACCTAATAGGAGAGAATTGGAATTGGAAACACAAAGGAACCGAATGAGAAAGTTGCATGCAATAAGACAATTGAATTATGAAGGGGTGAGTATATCATCTATTGGATTGCAAGTTGAAGGGATGCCATCATCCAATGTTGGAGGTGCACATGAATTATCTAATGTTGAAGACATCGCACACTCTACACCTCAAAGTGTAGCCACACCATCATATTATGTTGAAGGCACACCATTAGCTACATCTGAAGGAATAGACACATCATTGCATCATTATGAAGGCACCTCATTTCCAACTTTCGAAGGTGTAGGAATCACACCATTGCATCATGTTGAAGAAACACCATATTCATCTCAAGTCGATGAAGGTCCATCTTCCACATCTCAATTTGAAGGCACATCATCTTCGGTCGAAGGTACGCAATTCATCCCTAACATTGTTGACGTTCCCAATGTTGAGCCTACACAACAATTGAGAACACCTCCTAGAGTTTTGCATAGAAAGCCTAAATATTTGATTGATATTGACACTAATATTTTGAAACCAATGCCTGACAAGATTCCCAAGCACACTTGTCAAAGATATACTAACCGAATTTGGAGGATATTTTTTGAGAATTTGAATGTCACAGGAAGATGTCAATTGTTTGTTGAAATGATGAGAAATCTGAAATTTAGGCATATCATGAAGATTCTTGGGTTAAGAACAGATGACACCTCCACTGAAAAAGCTATTGTAAAGAATCTAATGGATGCATATGAGACTGTGGGTTCTACATCACGCACAAAAGATAGTAATGTCACACGACGTGTGATAACATCAACAATGGTAAGCAATCAAATGAAGAAGTCTTGACTAATTAGAAAGACAAGTAAATCATTGAAAATAAGTAGAAGGTCTCTAATGAGAGCCGTGGAAAGGCGTCAAAGAGTGGAAGATCCAAATAGCAATGAACTATGGGATTTTTCCGGTAGATTGCCACGGAAAGACAAAGACATTGTTGAAGCTTTGAAATTCTTCATTGAAAACTTTTGGAAGAATAATACATGAGTATCTCCTAATCAAAGAGATGTTGTAAGGAGGAGGATTGGTAGTCGATTGCGTGATCCACATCCAAAGCATTTTTTGGATTCAACCCAGACATAATTTTTTGCAAAATTTATAGATGCGTATCCTCAAATTAAAATTAGTCAAAGATTTTTTGAAATGGCTAAACCTTTTTATGTCAAGATAAATCACACACGCACAACTTGTTGTTGTAGAGTACATATTGAATTTTCTAACCATTATACTGTCTATCGGCATATATGTGTACATTTGCATGCTAAAAATGTCTTGTAGGAGTGTAACATAAAGGAGCCACCTAGATCTTCAAGGGAATTGATAGCTACCATTTTATGTCATAGACCGAATGGACAACAATTTCACAAACTATCATGTTTGAATGGTACATGTGTACATTGTGGTGGTTTGCAAGATTTACCTGTTTGTCAGCATATGGAAAGTAGTCATGCAATTGGGAATGAAATAGTAGAATTTGGAAAATATAAGACCATTGCATATGCTCTAAAAGATGGAAAAGAAGAAAAAAGATGTGATTTAGTAATTGACAGGATTCTAGTGTATCAGTTCATGGATATATTTTGTGGGAAAATTGTGTATGAATATGCAATGCATACACATAGAGCACGATGGTTGGATACACAATTCAAGTTATGCAAGGACACTTTTTCGATTGATACAATTGTTTCAGTTGTGGACTTTGCTGAAAACTACACTTTGCAACTACAAAATGAGGTACAATCATAGTATTACAACTCTCAACAGGTTGCTATATTTGTTCATATAGCATACTTGCATGCACCTGATAGTACGGAGGAAAATAGGAAGATATTGAGGGAGTACCATTTTTATATGAGCGATGATCGCTCACATTCTACAGAGTTTGTACATGGTTGCTTTAGTTTTTTTTACGATGATTTGGCAAATAGGAGCATACCATATCATCGACACATCATATGGTCAGATAATTGTACATCCCAATTCAAGAATTCTCGTATGTTTTATTGGTTGAGCAGGATGCACAAGAACACTGATATTCAATATATGTGGAATTTCACTGAGGCGGGCCATGGAAAGGGAGAGCATGATGGTGCGGGAGCATGTATAAAAAGAGCTTTAGCACGTGAAGAATTAAAGTATGAGGGGGGAGCAAACTTATCAAATGCAAGATGTATTGTCAACTAGTGTAATGCCACAATGGGCCCAGGTAAGGAAGGTGAGTCAACAGTTCATATATTTTTTTGGTTGATTGATGAAACTAACATTGCACCATATGAGGATTGTTGTACAGTAATAGGATCACGTGAGCTACACTCTTTTAGAAGTTGTAATGCAGGTTCATGGATGGTATACACATGACATATGGCATGCTTTTGTTCATCTTGTGCAGAGGAGAATTGGGATGAGTGCGACTCAAAGGAATGGGGTTGATGAATGGTCTATAAGACCTTTGAGCCCACTTGACTCCTATCGTCTACCAACAACATTGCAACTAGGGGACATGGCAACATCTATTGACTTTGACCGTTTGTCAGATATAGTACAACCAGGTAAATTGTCCATTTATATAGTTCGTCTAAGCTATTTTGGATATTAATGTACTGAATATGTCTACGTTGTTGCAGGTCATGTTTTTGCAGTTATTCCACCTGAATACAATGACAAAGGGACAAATTATTATTTATGTCATTGTGTTGAGGCCAAAAAGAAATTGGATGTCGCAGTTGTAGACGGTGAAGGATTACAATACCCTATAGGAGCAGTTGTTGTAACAGGAACATGGCTTAGACGATATGGTATGAAGAACTCTAAGTTGTGGTTGTTCAAGGACTGGGAGACACACAGGAAGATTCTACATTATTCAAACCTTATTGTTGCTTCGAATGTTACTTTGATCAGATATGGGGGCAGGCCAGTGAAAAGAACTCTTTGGAAGGTTCCTGAGTCAGATCATGAGGCAATACTTAACACACTAAAGGTTAAGGAAGATCCAGCTGGTTCAATGGACTAAATCGGGCAGTACTAAAATGTTGTAATATGTGTTCAACTGTACTATTTGTTTCTCTGACAAAGTTAGCTTCTATGGTACATACCCCGTGTGTATAGAGGGAAGTTTGTAATTGTAATGATAATGCAATGCTACATATTTTTTGGGGCAATGCTAGAGGTTTTCTCCACTCAGCTCTTTCCTACCAGCGCCTTTATTGAGCTGAGTTGTAAACATGTTTCATAATATTAATAAAAAAAGAAACATGTTTACAATAATTTCTTAGCATTTTTATGGTGTTTTATCCAGTTCAAAACTGTGTAATTTTTATGTGACTAATGATGGGACATAAATAAGATTTGTTCTTAGATCAAATCTCCTCAAAATATGTTAGATCAGATATAAAACTTGGTCAAATCACCTCAAAACATGTTAGATCAGATTTCCTCTTGTTTCCACTATGGATTTATGAGATCCATGCATAGTATGACCTTCTAACCCTAGGGATGGATCCAATAAAATGTATATTGACAACATAACATGAAATAAGGAAGGTACAATGAGTTTTGTTACAAGAAAGTGGAGGAGAGCTGCCCTATGCATGCTTTGGGTGCACTTGGAAGGTGCGAACTATGACACAGACAGGGATTTGGCTTAAGAAGACAATGAACTAAGGATGTTCACAAACTCCTTAAATGGTGTAACACAACCAAAACAAGGGTTTCCTACTCCAACAAACTCCTTTAGAAATTTTACAAACTCAATCAAACTTTGGTGCCTTTTGGGCTTTAGGGACACTAGGCCTAAATCTAGCCTTTAACTAGAATTCTTCACCAGTGGACTTCCTCACCACTCCCAAGCATTTAGATGGTCCTCATATGACCTAAGGATGCTAAACCAATTATTGGTTTGGTCCCTTTACAACCGTACCGTAGAAAACTAGACTTGCACCCACTTTTCCTTGTAGCCCTCTCAACATAGATTTTCTATTCTAACTTTTTCACAATTGAGTATCTTGACACAAATAGGGCATTTTCAGACACCCATTTGGAAGTTATGTAAGATCCCAAAGCCTTGTCTTCCAACTCCAATCCAGCACCACCTAACCCTCACCTTGTACACAGACCTAATTGGCCTAATTAGGCTTGGTTTACAAAGGAAGTGCGAGGTATAGGGTTCTTGGAACTGGTAGCTCAAGTAGTGACAAAATATCTTCAATGCACATGCACATTGACAACAAAAATTTAGATAAAGAAGTAACAAGTGTTGTGGAATTATCCACAGAGCAATGTGAAATGAAGCCTCAAATTGGTTCATTAGCAGGCAAAGAATTTGGTCATGCACTTCATTCTAGCACCACAAATATTTCTATTAGAAATGACTATCTGTCAATGGCCTTGCATTTATGGGACTTGGGCATTATCATTGAAAGGTAAGTTCATTGCCACCTTTGGCAAGGCAGTCTCACTCCTCATTTTACAACAAAGGGTAGCCATCTATGGTCCAAGGTTTTAATTCAGCTGACAAGTGGAGAGCTTCTCAAGGTACTGATCTCTTTCATAGAGAAGTTCATGCTTCATCTCAAGGTTCTTGTTTAGGTGACCAACTCCTTCGAGGTCCACAAATAGACCCATTAATTGGTAAAAGGGTAGATGCAATTTTGGAAAGAGTATCCCAATTAAAGAGTAATGGAAATTCCAGTGAGCATGAAGTTATTGTAGATACAATGGGTGTGTCTCCTCCACTAACAAATATAACTACTTCTAGAGATTTGAGTTTAAATGGAGACAGTCTGTTCCCAAACATGCCCCAGTTGAGCAGATGAACCGGATGTTGCTTGAGTAAAGAAGATAGTGGTTTATTAAAGCATCTACATTATCCCACTTGCTATCAGTTACTACTTTTTGAGCAGCTTGCCAGCTACTTCTATGCAGGATTTCTGTAATATATAATGTCCTCATGCAAGTACATGGCATGCACAGTCGTTCCAACCCCGCCAATGACTCTGTACTGAAGTGTCCCTCAAGGTCCCTAAAGCATGAAATCAGCAATCTTTGTCAGGTCATATCTTGGAGCTCGTGCAAGTTAGCATGGATCCATCAATTGATACGAGACCGTATTGTCGGGGCCTACAAAACCCTGTCTCAGTTTTTGGAGATTCAATTTTGTTTAAATTTGGCAACACATTCTCGGTTGGTGTCAGAACTCAAAGTGTTCCTCAGCTGAAACGACCAATGTTGCGTATCTTTCCAACCATCGGTCATAGCCTTGAACCGTTAGTTCCAATAGCTCTGAATGGCCGAGTAAATGCTAGTGGCAACCTCGTTCGGCACCCACAGTCATTCAATCCCTGCCAACGACTCCATGCTGAAGTGTCCCTCAAGGTCCCTTAAGCATGAAATCGACGATCTTTGCAGGGTCATATCTCGGAGCTCGATCAACGTAGAATCGATTCATCAGGTGCTACAGGAACGTGTTATCGGGGCCTACAAAATCCTATCTCAGTTTTTAGAGATTCAACTTATTTTAAATTCTGCAACACATTCTCGGTCAGTGTCAGAACTCAAAGTGTTCCTCAGCTGAAACGGTCAACATTGCGTATCTTTCCAACCGTCGATCGTAGCATCGAACAATCAGTTCCAACAGCTCCAAATGGCTGGGTAAACACTAGTGGCAACCTCATTCAGCACCCATAATGATTTGATCCCCGCCGACGACTCCGTGCTGAAGTGTCCCTCAAGGTCCCTTAAGCATGAAATCGGCGATCTTTGTGGGGTCATATCTCGGAGCTCAATCGACGTAGAATTGATTCATTAGGTGCTATGGGAACGTGTTACTGGGGCCTACAAAAGTCTGTCTCAATTTTTAGAGGTTCAACTTATTTTAAATTCGGCAACACATTCTCGGTCAGTGTCAGAACTCAAAGTGTTCCTCAGCTGAAACGGTCAACGTTGCGTATCTTTCCAACCGTCGATCATAGCATCGAACAATCAGTTCTAATAGCTCAGAATGGCTGGGTAAACACTAGTGGCAACCTTGTTCGGCACCCAGTCGTTCGATCCCCGCTGACGACTCCGTGCTGAAGTGTCCCTCATGGTCCCTTAAGCATGAAATTGGCGATCTTTGTGGGGTCATATCTCAGAGCTCGTGCAATGTAGAATCAATTCGTCAGGTGCTACAGGACCATGTTGCCGGGGCCTACAAAATCCTCTCTCAATTTTCAGAGATTCAACTTATTTTAAATTAGGCGACACATTCTCAGTCGGTGTCAAAACTCAAAGTGTTCCACAGCTGAAACGGTCAACATTTCGTATCCTTCCAACTATTGGTCGTAGCATCGAACCATCAGTTCCAACAGCTCCAAATGGCTGAGTAAATGCAAGTTGCAAACTCATTCACCATGCACAGTCATTCGAACCCCGCTAACGACTCCGTGCTGAAGTGTCCCTCAAGGTCCCTTAAGCATGAAATCAGTGATATTTGCGGGGTCATATCTTGGAGCTCGTGCAACGTAGAATCGATTCGTCAAGTGCTACGAGACCATGTTACCAGGGCCTACAAAATCTCCTCTCAATTTTCAGAGATTCAACTTATTTTAAATTCGGTGACACATTCTCGGTCGGTCTCAAAACACAAAGTGTTCCTCAGCTGAAACAGTCAATGTTGTGTATCTTTCCAAACCGTCGGTCATAGCATCAAACCATCAATTCCAACGGCTCCGAATGGCTGAGTAAATGCTAGTCGCAACCTCATTCACCACGCACAATCGTTTGAACCCCGCCAACAACTCCATGCTGAAGTGTCCCTCAAGGTCCCTTAAGCATGAAATCAGTGATCTTTGCAAGGTCATATCTTGGAGCTCGTGCAACGTAGAATTGATTCGTCAAGTGCTACAGGACCATGTTGTTGAGGCCTACAAAAGCCTGTCTCAAATTTTAGAGATTCAACTTATTTTAAATTTGGCAACACATTCTCGGTCGATGTCAGAACTCAAAGTGTTCCTCAGCTGAAATGGTCAACATTGCGTATCTTTCCAACCATCAGTCGTAGCATCGAACCGTTAGTTCCAACAGCTCCAAATGGCCAGGTAAATGCTAGTGGCAACCTCATTCACCATGCACAGTCGTTCGAACCCCACCGACGACTTCGTGCTGAAGTGTCCCTCAAGGTCCCTTAAGCATGAAATTAATGATATTTGCGGGGTCATATCTCAGAGCTCGTGCAACATAGAATCAATTCATCTAGTGCTACGAGATTGTGTTGCTGGGGCCTACAAAATCCTCTCTCAATTTTTAAAGATTCAACTTATTTTAAATTCGGCAACACATTCTCAGTCGGTGTAGGAACTCAAAGTGTTCCTTAACTGAAACTGTCAATGTTGCATATCTTTCCAACCATCGGTCGTAGCATTGAACCGTCAGTTCCAACAGCTCCGAATGGCCAGGTAAATGCTAGTGGCAACCTTGTTCACCACACACAATCGTTCGAACCCCACCGACGACACCGTGCTGAAGTGTCCCTCAAGGTCCCTTAAGCATGAAATCAGCGATCTTTGTAGGGTCATATCTGGGAGCTCGTGTGACGTAGAATTGATTCATCAGGTGCTACAAGACCGTGTTTCCGAGGCCTATAAAATTTTCTCTCAGTTTTCAAAGATTCAATTTATTTTAAATTCGGCAACACATTCTCGGTCGGTGTCAAAACTCAAAGTGTTCCTCAGCTGAAATGATCAATGTTGCGTATCTTTCCAACCGTCGATCGTAGCATGGAACAATCAGTTCCAATAGCTTTGAATGGCTGGGTAAACGCTAGTGGCAACCTCATTCAGTACCCATAATGATTCGATCCCCGCCGACGACTCCGTGCTGAAGTGTCCCTCAAGGTCCCTTAAGCATGAAATCAATGATCTTTGCAGGGTCATATCTTGGATCTCGTGTGATGTAGAATTGATTCGTCAGGTGCTACAGGACCGTGTTGTCGAGGCCTACAAAAGCCTGTCTCAAATTTTAGAGATTCAACTTATTTAAAATTTGGCAACACATTCTCAGTTGGTGTCAGAACTCAAAGTGTTCCATAGCTGAAACGGTCAATGTTGCGTATCTTTCCAACCGTTGGTCGTAGCATCGAACCATCAGTTCCAACAGCTCTGAATGGCTAGGTAAATGCTAGTGGCAACCTTGTTCACCACGCATAGTCATTCAAACCCTGCCGACGACTCCGTGCTGAAGTGTCCCTCAAAGTCCCTTAAGCATGAAATCAATGATATTTGCGGGGTCATATCTTAGAGCTCGTGCAACGTAGAATCAATTCGTCAAGTGCTACGAGACCGTGTTGCCGGGGCCTACAAAATCCTCTCTGAATTTTCAAAGATTCAACTTATTTTAAATTCGGTGACACATTCTCGGTCGGTGTCAAAACTCAAAGTGTTCCTCAGCTGAAACGGTCAACGTTGCGTATCTTTCCAACCATCAATCGTAGCATCAAACCGTCAGTTCCAATAGCTCCGAATGGCCGGGTAAATGCTAGTTGCAACCTTGTTCACCACGCACAATCATTTGAACCCCGCCGATGACTCCGTGCTGAAGTGTCCCTCAAGGTCCCTTAAGCATGAAATCAGCAATCTTTGCAGGGTCATATCTAGGAGCTCGTGCAACGTAGAATTGATTTGTGAGGTGCTACAAGACCGTGTTGTCGGGGCCTACAAAATCCTCTCTCAATTTTTAGAGATTCAACTTATTTTAAATTCGGCAACACATTCTCGGTCGGTGTCAGAACTCAAAGTGTTCCTCAGTTGAAACGGTCAATGTTGTGTATCTTTCCAACCGTTGGTTGTAGCATCAAACAATTAGTTCCAACAGCTCTGATTGGCTGGGTAAACGCTATTGGCAACCTCATTCGGCACCCATAATGATTCGATCCCCACCGACAACTCTATGGTGAAGTGTCCCTCAAGGTCCCTTAAGCATGAAATCAGCGATCTTTGCAGGGTCATATCTTGGAGCTCGTGTGATGTAGAATGGATTTGTCAAGTGCTACGGGACCGTGTTGCCGAGGCCTACAAAAGCCTATCTCAAATTTCAGAGATTCAACTTATTTTAAATTTGGCAACACATTCTCGGTCGGTGTCAGAACTCAAAGTGTTCCTCAGCTGAAATGGTCAACGTTGCGTATCTTTCCAACCGTCAATCGTAGCATCGAACCGTCAGTTCCAACAGCTCCGAATGGCTGTGTAAATGCTAGTGGCAACCTTGTTCACCATGCACAGTCGTTTGAACCCCACCGACGACTCCTTGTTGAAGTGTCCCTCAAGGTCCCTTAAGCATGAAATCAATGATCTTTGTAGGGTCATATCTGGGAGCTCGTGCAACGTAGAATTGATTCATCAGGTGCTACGAGACCGTGTTGCCAAGGCCTACAAAATCCTCTCTCATTTTTCAAAGATTCAACTTATTTTAAATTTGGCAACACATTCTCGGTCGGTGTCAGAACTCAAAGTGTTCCTCAACTAAAACGGTCAATGTTGTGTATCTTTCCAACCGTCGGTCGTAGCATCGAACAATCAGTTCCAACAGCTCCAAATGGCTGGGTAAACTCTAGTGGCAACCTCATTCGGCACCCACAATGATTCGATCCCCGCCGACGACTCCGTGCTAAAGTGTCCCTCAAGGTCCCTTAAGCATGAAATTAGTGATCTTTGCAAGGTCATATCTTGGAGCTCGTGCAACATAGAATTGATTCGTTAGGTGCTACAGGACCGTGTTGTCGAGGCCTACAAAAGCTTGTCTCAAATTTCAGAGATTCAACTTATTTTAAATTTGGCAACACATTCTCGGTCGGTGTCAGAACTCAAAGTGTTCCTCAGCTTAAATGGTCAACGTTGCGTATCTTTCCAACCGTCAGTCGTAGTATCAAACCATCAGTTCCAACAGCTCCGAATGGTTGGGTAAACGCTAGTGGCAACCTCGTTCGGCACCCACAATGATTCGATCCCCGCCGATGACTCTGTGCTGAAGTGTCCCTCAAGGTTCCTTAAGCATGAAATCGGTGATCTTTGCAGGGTCATATCTCGGAGCTCTATCAACGTAGAATCGATTCATTAGGTGCTATGGGAATGTGTTGCCAGGGCCTACAAAAGCCTATCTTAGTTTTTAGAGATTCAACTTATTTTAAATTCGGCAACACATTCTCGGTCAGTGTCAGAACTCAAAGTGTTCCTCAGCTGAAACGGTCAACGTTGTGTATCTTTCCAACCGTCGGTCGTAGCATCGAACCGTCAGTTCCAACAGCTCCAAATGGTTGGGTAAATGCTAGTGCAAACCTTGTTCGGCACCCACAGTCGTTCAAACCCTGCCGATGACTCCGTGCTGAAGTGTCCCTCAAGGTCCCTTAAGCATGAAATTGATGATCTTTGTGGGGTCATATCTCAGAGCTCGTGCAACATAGAATCAATTCGTCAGGTGCTACAGGACTCTGTTGCCAGGGCCTACAAAAGCCTATCTCATTTTTTAGAGATTCAACTTATTTTAAATTCGGCAACACATTCTCGGTCTATGTCAGAACTCAGTGTTCCTCAGCTGAAACGGTCAACATTGCGTATCTTTCCAACCGTCGGTCATAGCATCAAACCATCAGTTCCAACAACTCCGAATGGCCGAGTAAACGCTAGTGGCAACCTCGTTCACCACACACAGTCATTCAAACCCCGTGGATGACTCTGTGCTAAAGTGTCCCTCAAGGTCCCTTAAGCATGAAATCAGCGATCTTTGTGGGGTCATATCTTGGAGCTCGTGCGACATAGAATCAATTCATTAGGTTCTACGAGACCGTGTGCTGTGGCCTACAAAATCCTGTCTCAATTTTTAGAGATTCAACTTATTTTAAATTCGGCAACACATTCTCAGTCGGTGTCAGAACTCAAAGTGTTCCTCAACTGAAACGGTTAATGTTGCGTATCTTTTGAACCGTCGGTCGTAGCATCAAACCGTCAGTTCCAATAGCTCCGAATGGCCGGGTAAACGCTAGTGGCAACCTCGTTCACCACACACAGTCGTTCAAACCCCGCCGACGACTCCGTGCTGAAGTGTCCCTCAAGGTCCCTTAAGCATGAGATCGGTGATCTTTGTAGGGTCATATCTCGGAGCTCGTGCGACATAGAATTGCTTCGTCAAGTGCTACAAGACCGTGTCTGAAAATGCCCTGATTTTATCAAGATACTTAGTGGTTCAAAAGTTAGAGTAGAAAACTTCTATTAGGAAAGCTACAAGGAAAAGTGGATACAGGTCTAGTTCACTATGGTACGGTCTTGATGGGAATGAACCAGTTGTTATTTCAAAGGCCTTAGGTCAAATGAGGACCATTTACATGCTTGGAAGTGGTCAGGAAGTCCACTAGTGAAGAGTTTCAGCAATAAGTCACTTTTAGGCCTAGTTTCCCTAAAGCCAAAAAGACATTGAACTTTGATTAAGTGTCTAACTTTGCGAAGGGAGTTTATTGGGATAGAAACTCACTTAATTGATTGTGTTACACCATCCTAAGAGATTGTGAATACCCTTAAGTCATTATAGGTGATTGGTGAATTGTGGGAGTCAAGTGAAGGGCCCACTACTTTCCGGTTGTCACCTATGCATTAAATTAGGTCTGTGTCCAAGGTGAGTGTTAGGTGGTGGTGGAGTGGAGTTGGAAAAAAAAGGCTTTGAGATCTTAAATAACTTCCAAATGGGTGTCTAAAAATATCCAGATTGTGTCAAGATACCAAGTTGTGAAGAAGTTAGAGTGGAAAATTGAGGTTAAGAAGGCTACAAGGAAATTGGTGTGCAGGTCTAGTTTGCTATGGTATGGTTGTAAAGGGATCAAACCAAGAGTTGTTTCAGAGTCCTTAGGTCATATGAGGACCATCTACATGCTTGGGAGTGGTCAGGAAGTCCACTGGTGAAGAGTTCTAACTAAAGGCTAGGTTTAGGCCTAGTGTCCCTAAAGCCAAAAGGGCATTGAAGTTTGATTGAGTGTATAAACTTGCAAAGGGAGTTTTTCGGGATAGAAATCCATTTTATTGGTTGTGTTACACCATTGTAAGAGCTTGGGAACACCTTTAAGCCTTTGTAGTTGGTTGGTGAGTTGTGGGAGCTAAAAGAAGGGAACTCCACTTTCTTGCTATAACCTCTGCATTAGTTCTCGTTTAGGTGACCAACTCCTTCGAGGTCCACAAATAGACCCATTAATTTCCCAAATTGGTTTGTTAGCAGGCAAAGAATTTATCGAATGTCTTGAAATTTAAATGAAGAATTTTGGTGCAGGAGCACCTCTCCAAACACCTAAGTCCACCTTGGAACCAAATGGAGGTAGTGGATCTAAAGAATTCCTAAAAGTGAATTGGGATATATTAAGGCCAATAATGGCAATATCTAATAAACAATTTAATTTAAATATTATAAGTCCTAGAAGTCCTGGCAAAGGACTTAGTTTTTCCTTACAAAATCTTATTTTTTTTATGTTTGGTTGATTGTTTTGGGTTTGGAACAGAATTGTGGGTGATATAATAACATCATAACATCATTTTTCATCTATATTGAATGATTATATAATCTATTTTGCTTCAGATTTGGAAAGTTGTTGTAGGTGGTCATATTGGTGCATTGAAATAACTCCATTTTGGTCTTTTTGATGATATAATGGGCCATTCAATGAATGTAATTGTTGTTTCTCATTGAATGGACCCTATGTAACATATGTATGATGTTACTAACCATTTGAATGCAGGAGAAGTTTTTTTAGTGGGTGTACACCATGAGGAAGAGTGGAAAAAGGGCACAAAATTGATGCCACAAGTGTAGCAGCAAAGGATCCTCCTTAACAAGGGTATAATTTTATTTGAAATAGCAGAAGTATATGTCAAATGAAAATTGAATCCACAAGGAGGAGTTCTAGAAATGAGTTTTGAGTTGTTTTTAAGAAGGCCCTAGTTTTGAAGGCCTGGAGGGAGCAATTTGGGGCTTTTGGGTATAGAAAGCCTATAGGATCCAATTGACTTCAAATTTCTCTAATTGGGACCATATTAACACTCTATGAAAAGTGGCAAGGTTGGGTGTTAAGTCTGTAATAGGGTTCCTTTGTAAAAGTGACCTATTAGGTCTAGGAAGGAAAGTGGAGTAGCAGTTTTTGGGGGTTGTGTTCCAAATTAACCCTACCTAATTCTAAGATATGTTTTGTAAAACCATAAAATGTATCTGAATATACACAATTTCTTCCTAACAAATTACATCACTGATATACACAACTATACTGTAATGACCCACATGACCAAGGTACAGAATGCATGCAGTACAAAGAGTAAAGCCATATTTCAATAGTGCTACTACGAAAACATAAAGCAGAGATACAATCATGTGCATATGAAAACATAAACATTTTGTAGTCAATTTTGAAATTTGAAATGAATAACCAATTTACTATGAAAGCATGGACAACAATGTAAACACATAAGACATTGCCAATCAAGAATACAATGTACATGCGTACGTAATAACAACATGCCTGATGATATCATATAGGCCAATAAAATTTTGGTTGAATAATGCAATATAAGTGTACAAAAGATATGTCTGATAATATCATATAGGTGTACAAAATATATGTCCAGCAATGCCATATAGGTGTACAAAATGTGTGTCCAATAATGCCAAGTAGGCATACAATAAAAGTATCCCTATTCTACTCATTTCCCGCTAGGGGAAGAAAATAAGTCTCGAGCTATTTTTGATTTTCGAGTGGATGGGGATGCAGTGGATGCTGGAGTCTTTTGAATGCGTTCACTTGTCCTCCTATCTAGACTATTATGTAAAGAGAGCTAAAAAAATAAAAAGTATAAGCATTAATGAGTAATATGTAAATCAAAATTAAAATGTATAATGACATATGCTAGAATTTTCTCTTACCGCAAATATGTAGTCACTATGTTCATCCACTGCAGAGCTAGGCTGGCGATCAGGAGTGAAAAGTCCCTGGATATACAATCAAAATAGTAATTCAATTTCCATATGTGAACATTGTTACAAATTCAATTCGAACTATTAAGATGACAATGATAATTAAATTTAGTTTCATACTGCAGTAAGTGCCTCGGAACTAGCAACAGCAGTAGCAAATCCATGATCCAAAGACTCTCGAACACCAGAAGGAGTTTCCGATGTCATCATCTGAAAATGAATCAAGCAGATTATTATGCATCTATTAAGAATATTTATAATTATTTGCAAAATGACATGCATTAATGGTACCTCCGTGAAAGTGCCACCGCGTGCAACTGGATACGGTGTAGATGTGGAAGTTGTCGCAACAGTGGCCTAGAGAACATGCAAGATAATTTAGAAGACAATTATTCATATAAGAATATACTGGTAATGTGTTGGTTATAGTATTTTATTACATATATACCTGTGGACTCCACGATGTCATATGAAAGCCGGGAGAAGGAATGTGCTCACTTCCAATAGTGCTTTGAGTCTGGATTTTGATAATAGTTTTTTTCATAAATTATTTGCTCATTCATTTTTTTAATATAATTTGATCAAAGTAAATGTAATTAACAATAAATATAGATACCTCTCCAAATGCACAATGTCGCCCCTCACTATCTACTATGAATGTAGAAGGTCCAGCAGTGAACTAATACATAGTACAATAAGTTATCAGATAAAATCATGTATAATAACTTAATGTATTAATTCAATTATTTTTTTTGATAAATACCTGTGGAGATTTATTAGTGTAGAAAGTGGTGGGGGGACATGCTCGGTTCCACTAACACTTTGACCCTACATATATATCATATACTAGTTTAGTTATTCATTTGGTTATAAATGGAATATATGACCAAAATAAATATAACTAGAATTGCAAATATTTACCTATGTGTCGATGCCAAATGTTGTGTTCAGGAAGTCACTAGTCATCATACCATCATCATCACCAGCCCTACCATGAGGAGTACCATATGTGCATAAGGACCCACATGACTGGCATAAGTGGCCCCTCGAAGATTGCTCATCCTCCCTCTGGACTAATGGGCTAACAACATCAATGAGAGTTTGGGTGAGGGCATTAATGGTGCCTAGTGTGTCCACCTCCACATGTTCCTTCACTACAGAAGGAACACTAACATGCTCAATATGGGGCTTGCTAAGGGGTGCCCTAGGTGCATTGGGGTCAACATGTGCCCCCGATCTATTAAATGACGATCCCCCACCTCTACCTTGAGAATCTAAAAAGTCAAAATAATTGGGCACCTCACCAAGGATGAACTCGCAATAGAGTTTCCTCAAAAAATATATGGGAACCTCGTGATTGTTGCAAGGAGGGTTATCAAAGACCATCCACCATCTATCCCAAAAGTTATTTTTAATATCTTCATTAATGCACCAGTGAATTGGGAACCTCCTCAATGTAGTTCTGACAGTTTCATTTTGCCCAGGCTTTTTGAAGAGTTTACAAATGTCATCTTTTGTGATTTTTTTCTTTGTAATGCCCTCATATGACAACTTATTAGCATAATATTGTTTATGTTCTTCTCTTTTATTATGCCAGATATTCAATTGCCCACTAACTGATCCTATGTGGGTAAGAATTGATTCTAAGGAGGAAGCAAGTGTTGCTCTTCCGGGATTTCTATTTACGGATACTTTTAATCTATTGATTAAATTTTCTAATTCTCTTTTCCCATTTTCTATCTTTTCAAACAAAGTTTGTGATGCTCCAGGAAGAGGTTTTTCAATTGGTGGAGGTTGTGGTAGTGGGTTTTCAATATTTTCTTCTTCTACATGAGGAGGCAGTTGGTTTTCTTTGTTAATTGGAGGGTTTGAATGAGGGTTTTCTTTGGGTGCATCATTATTGCCTGTAGTTTAAACAAAATTGTTTTTTTTAATTCTATTTGTAAATAAAATTACAAATAATAATAAAACAAAATGTAAATTGGAAAACAAATAAAAAATGAACATTTACACATAAACAACTCAAGAATCATTAAAAAAAACTTACCTCTTCTGCTTCTTCTTGATCTATGCTGACGAGGAGGCATTGCATACAAATTCGTGGGAAAAAAATGCCTCTTCTAGACCGCGTGCGTGCTAAAGGGCAACCTTGCTGCTGCTAATGGTGTTTTGAAGCTCGAAATTGTGAGCTTCAAATGAGTAGTGAGTGGTTTTATAATAAAACCACAAAGGGCGCACGCCCTATGGCTTGGATTGCCCAAGCCTTAGGTTTGGGCAATCCAAGCCATACAACGTGCACCCTTTTTGGTGCACGCCCTTTTTGGCGTGCGCCCTTTGCGCGCAATGGGGCCAAAAAAAACTTTGGCATCTTTTTGGTACCCCATTTTTGTGCACATACCCGAGAAGTATTTATTTTATCAAAGTTGTCCTTAGAATCACTTTATTTTATTATACTTCTAGAAGTTTTGAACTTTAATGACCCGTTATTTTTGAATGTGAGAATTCTTATTATAGAGAATTGCATTTAATTGTGAAAATCTAATTTTATTAGTTTTGGATTTTGGTAAATAGTTTAATAAAAATGCACTATCACATTTATGATGTAGTTATTTAAACCTAATGACATGTAGTCAACTATAATTTCTTTGTGCACATTTTGTATTTATTTCCATCCATTATTGTCTGGAAAACAACCTTAGTTTCCTAGTGTGTTTTTGTTTATACTTGTTGTGCTTGTATTTACATATACAATATTTTTGAATTGTTCAAATTTATTTAAATGTTATACTTTTTTGGGGTTATACCTTCTAAATATAGCACTTGCCTAAACTTTAACTTCAACTTATCCAAAGTAGATGTTTCTATGTACAAGACTTCTTTCTATGATGCCACATTTTCCTGAATAGTACTTTCACATCCACTACTTATCAACGTACTCCTTGCACCTTATACCGGTGCAAGTGCTAGTAAATAATAAATGAAAGAGACCTATCAAAGGAAATAGGTCCATCAACTGGCACAAGGTGATAGAAAGGTATGGGTACAAGAAAATAACACAGCAATACTAATGAGCTTGACACCATACCAAGCATGACCTATGTGAACCCAACACAACGATGAGAGCATCGGGCATACTTAGCGCATAGAGGTGAAACCCCAAATTGTATAGAACTTCCCACTAAACTTATCATTACTAGAAACTGGGATTGGTTGCAGAGGAGAGTTGGTAACATAGAGTACAAAACCAGATTCAACATCCTTTGTCAGCATCCTCCCTGGTGTGATAAAATGAGTGCTCTAGAACTAGGTATGGACATACATCAAAGCATACCAAGGTGCATTATTGTCAAATATTAAGGTTGGAACTGTGTTGGTAGATAGGCATGCAAAATTAGGAAGCGCAAATAGGGCATGAGGACCGATGAAAGAATGTTTTCGAGGTATAATGTCTCTAGGAAAGCAGTGATTACAGGTTGAAGACCATTTTTTTTGTTCATATGTTTTATAGTTACATGATGCACATAGTTCATGGCCTAAAGAGAATGAGGGGAAACGAATCCTTAATCAAGCGCAGATATGGTGTATAAGATGAAATACTAGCCGAGATCCATATTGATCAAACAAGAATGAAATAGCACAGCTAAAATCTATAAAAAGATACAGAGTGCAGACCACATTTTGACATTCCTTGCATTAAAGAAATAGCCTAAGAATCTTATTGTTTCTAGAAAGAAAATTGTACCTTAAGTTCAAGAAGTAAACAATCGATTACACCCATTATACGCTAAGGTGAGAGCTGATAGAAGGAGCACATAGACAAATTGGGGTTTAACAGTACAACCAATTCTTCATGACAAATTGCCTCAAGGAGGTGTCATCCCATGGAATGTGTTACAAACTACCACATGCATTCAGAGTTTCCCTCAATCTACCCTATTCGTTGCTTGCAATCGGCAATTTGGCATTTCCCTTTATATCATTCTTGAGCTGCAGATCTATCAAAACGTAATGCAAAAGAGTGTTTTCCCATAAAAGTCTCCAGAGGGAGTATATCAAAATGATTTTAGGGCCTTAACTAAGACCGACTCCCCCAGAACTGTCAGCACGATTAGGCAAGTATAGTGGCCAAAAAGGATATCATAAATGTAGGAAACAAATCCATTACATGCAGCCTTGGAGCATTCAATCTTGGACATCGATTAAGGTAACTATATATTTATAGTTATTAAAATTGCATGATCATAAATATAAAATATATACATTGGTTCTGATCAAGGGTCCTAGATTGGAGAATAGGAAATCCTATATATATGGTATTTATATCTAAGTAATAATGGAATAGAAATATATATATAGATTATTATTGTGTGCTAAAATGTTTTCACACTTCTATGAATCATTGCATGCAAGGAAACTTAAGAATGAGCCCTCACAAATCGATCCATAGCTCTCTATGCATGGAGTTGCAAGATTTGTAAAATTGCTCTCAGCTAGAGCTATGAACTCATGACCTTGCTAGTCAACCACACAATGAGAGATTCCAAATCAAAGACAAGGGCAACAATGCCAATATCTCTAACGAAATCCAAATGTATGCAATGCAATGCAAGTAAGCTAAGAATGAGAATGCAATCTAGTCTATGGAAATGAAAGTACAATGCAACTAATCTATGAAAGGAAAGAACAAATGTGACCAATCCCTCATATTTAGACTATGTGAGATTAATCTATTGCATAAAAAGAAATCTACACTAAGAATACCATTATCATGCCATTAGCTTGGATTGCAAGAGTGTCTTCAAAGAGAGCTCCAAATGACCTAGAAAACTTGCAGCATAATATTAGCATGAAAACCTAAGATGCAAATGAGGAAGAGAGCTCCCCTTTTATAAGAAATGAGATGAAAATGGACCATTGAGATTAAGAGGCAAAAGACTTAATAAACGGTGGAGAAAAAAAGAAGCTTGATCCTTGTGCACAAATATCCTCCAATAGGAAAATAGGAGTTGACTTTAGTGTCCATATGAGACAAAAAGTATTTTTTCTCTTTTTATAAAATAAGAATAATGTTTTATTTGTGCAACATAGGATAAGAAGAAAAGTGGAGATTTTTTTATTTAAATAAAAGGGGAGAAAATTCCTTTTAATTAAATAAAGGCTTAGGATAAAGTGATTTTATTATTTAATTAAAAGAGATTTTTAATTAATTAAAAGGGAGCATGTTCTCTTAATTAAATAAGATTTTTATTTTTTTCTCTTTTAAATTAAATAAGGCTCAAACCTTAGGAAATATTGAATTGATTATGATTTGATCAAGGAAATTGATATACTTGAAAAATATTGATTTTTGAAAATATTGATTTAGGAATTTGATAAATTGCTAAATGGGGGCCCAAAGTCTAGGTGACCATTTTAGGGTGTATACATTTGCCCCTCTCTGACTAATGTGAGATTGATTTGGGATCACATGCAGTCAAAGAATGAAGTTGAAATATGAGATCGATTTGGGATCACAAAACAACTCAGATGTGAGGTCGACGGATGGGAACACATCAGTACAAGCATAAGCATAAGCTGAAAGACAAGACCAACATCGTCACTGCTAGGTGCAAATCAAGCCTTAGACAAAACTATCACCGTCGATGCTAGGCAATAATCAAGCCTGAAAAATAGGAGATAAAAATTGAAAGACAAAATCACCACCGTCGCTGCTAGGTGATAATCAAGTCTAAAAATAAGAATCTCAAGCTGAGCTGAATGATAAAGCTGAATCAAAGATTAAAGTTGATAGGTACTGCCCCCTCGAAATTGAAATCGAAATCAGATAGAGGAGAACAACAAATTGATAAACCTGATCAAGTCACAATAAATCATAATCGAAGAATGGAGCATGATAGGATAACCATCAAACAGTGAAGATATGCCCCAGGTTGACGAGGTTTGACTGAAAAAGACATAGGATAAAGATTAAGTGAAACCTCAAAGAGAGGCAGCGAAAGGGGTGAATGAAAGACTAGAAGTTTGGAAGATATGGAAAGGAAGAAATTTCATCAAAGATCAAAGAATTATGCCTCAAAAGGTCAGTCAACTACGTAGAAGAATGAGAAAACTTGGAAACGCGACTTGGATTTCAATTTCGAGTCTAAAAATGGATAGAAAATGATGTGATATGAAAGACCAAAAATGAAAGATATGATCAAGAAGAATTAGAAAATGAGCACAGTTGACCAACTAGTCTGTAGATGATAAAAAGGAGAGCTCTCTCCATATGCAAGATGCAAAAACTAAACTATGATGAACCTAAGAATGCAAGCTACTATGAAAGTGGTTGAATTGCAAGGTCACAACACCTATAGACATCTAATTATCATCATCGAGCGTTATTGATAGTGTCATAAGATCATGCAATGCACACTAGCATAACTATGTGGATATAAATATGATCTTTATCAGATAGAAATGTAGAAATCCCACCTAGGCATCAAAGACATGGAAGTCAAGATGACTAATTCAGTGAGATTACCTAAGTTTGATATGGTGAGATTATGCTTGTATCAAGACACATGAAAGTCAAGATAACTAGAAGCATGCACTCGCAAAACAGTCAAGGATAATACCTTGTCAATCCATAGTGTCAAGTAAGACCAACATAAATGCTCATGACACTTAGGATCAACAAAATATACCCATAAGCAGATAAAGAAAGAAAACATGTTCGCATACCCTCAGTCTTCTAGCTATGCATCATCGAAAACTTCTTAGGGAGAGACCACTCATCAAAGAAATCCTCATAGACAACACAAAAAGAAAAATAAAGTCAACATATCTCAAGCGAGTTGATTGTCTAAGTGTGTGTGTGTTGGTCATAGAGTCAGACTCTGGTTATCACATCTATCAATGAGAAATATCGCATCATACTTAGACTATTGGGTAAGACATCTGATAAGTGTTAAAAAACACTCGACATAAGGGTAGTGTTGAAAAACACTGTCTGGGGTGGTGCTCAAAAACACATGTTGTGAAATGCTCCAAGAGACAAATGCACCTAAAGGACCTATGCTAATAGTTATCCCCCCTAGACAAAGATAAAGACCAATTCCAGACTACACCAAATAAGGTCAAGACATGATGGAGAAAGGTTCAGTATCGAGGACGCATGCTCACAAATAGAAGTGTAAAGGCCTCAAGTAGCACCTGTTTCTAGGTTTTCACCACTTGGAATCTTTTTTCATTTTTTGATTTATTTTCTTTTTTAAGTATTTTTGCTACCAAGGCGCCTGTTTCCAAGTTTTCACCAAGGCACTTTTTCTATGTTTTTTTTTTAATTTTTAATTTTTTTTTTTTGTATTTTTGTATTTTTTTCAAGACTTTTTATGCTTTTTAGGATTTTTTCAGCATCATATATCAATTTTTTTGGTATTTTTTTTCAGGATCATAAAATATGTACAAAGGATGCCCCCAGATAGAAATAGGCATCAAGGATAGAACTTCTTTAGGTGCAAAATGTTGATGGGCTCAGGGAGCTGTTCTCCATCTTCATTCGACAGTAAATATGCACATGTACCAAAAGCTACTATAATAATGTATGGTCCAAGCCAATTAGGTTCGAACTTGCCCTTTAAACTATGATGACCCTAAGAATGCAAGCTACTATGAAAGTAGTTGACTTGCAAGGTCACAATGCCTATAGACATCTAATTATCATCATCGAGTGTTATTGGTAGCATCGTAAGATCATACAATGCACACTAGCATAACTATGTGGATATGACTATGATCTTTATCAGATAGAAATGTGGAAATCCCACCTAGACATTAAAGACATGGAGGTCAAGATGACTAATGCAATGAGATTACCTAAGTTTGATATGGCGAGATTATGCTTGTATCAAGACACATGAAAGTCAAGATAACTAGAAGCATGCACTCGCAAAATAGTCAAGGATAATACCTTGTCAATCCATAGTGTCAAGTAAGACCAGCATAAATGCTCATGACAGTTAGGATCAACAAAATATACCCATAAGTAGATAAAGAAAGAAAACATGTTCTCATACCCTTAGTCTTCTAGCTATGCATCATTGAAAACTTCTCAGGGAGAGACCACTCATCAAAGAAATCCTCATAGACAGCACACAAAGAAAAATAAAGTCAACATATCTCAAGCGAGTTGATTGTCTAAGTGCGTGTGTGTTGGTCATAGAGTCAGACTTTGGTTATCACATCTATCAATGAGAAATATCACATCATACTTAAACTATTGGGTAAAATATCTGATAAGTGTTAAGAAACACTCGATGCAAGGGTAGTGTTGAGAAACACTATCTGGGGTGGTGTTGAAAAACACTTGTTGTGAAATGCCCCAAGAGACAAACGCACCTAAAGGACCTATGCTAACAGTTATCCCCCTAGACAAAGATAAAGACCAATTCTAAACTATGCCAAATAAGGTCAAGACATGATGGAGAAAGGTTCAGTGTCAAGGACACATGCTAACAAATAGGAGTGTAAAGGCCTCAAGTAGCACCTGTTTCCAGGTTTTCACCACTTGGAATCTTTTTTCATTTTTTGATTTGTTTTTTTTTTTATATTTTTGCTACCAAGGCGCCTGTTTCCAAGTTTTCACCAAGGCACTTTTCTAAGTTTTTTTTTTAATTTTTTATTTTTTTTAATTTATTTATTTTTTTTTTTTTAGGACTTTTTATGCTTTTAAAGATTTTTTCAGCATCATATATCAAGTTTTTTGGTATTTTTTTCCAAGATCATAAAATATGTACAAAAGATGCCCCCAGACAGAAACGGGCATCAAGGATAGAACTTCTTTAGGTGCAAAATGTTGATGGGCTCAAGGAGTTGTTCTCCATCTTCATTCGACAGTAAATATGCACATGTACCAAAAGCTGCTGTAATAATGTATGATCCAAGCCAATTAGGTTCTCTATTCTATTGATTCATAGGGTTCTCTCTCAAAACAAGATCACCTATCTGAAATTCCCTAGGGTGAACCTTCTTGTTGAATGCTTTGGACATACGCTTCTAATATACTCTCATGTGATCAAAGGAAGCCTTACACTTCTCATCTAGAAGTTCTAGTTCTTGTAACCTCATGGCACGGTAATCCTCATCTCTAATCAAACCTTTGAGAGAGACTCTAAGTGAAGGTATCTCTACTTCTAAAGGCAACACTGCTTCAGCGCCATAGGTAAGAGCAAAAGGAGTAGCTCTTGTAGGTGTACAAATGCTAGTTCTATAGGCCCATAGTACCGGATTGATTTGTAAGTGCCAATCCCTACCATTCTTGTGTACTGTTCTATGAAGGATTTTAAGAATGGTTTTATTAAAGGCTTCTACCTGTCATTTTCCCTGTGGAAAATAGATGGAGGACCAATGTTGCTTAATTTTAAACTTCTTGCATAAATGCTTTAGGTCCTTGTTCTTGAATTGACCTCCATTATTAGTAATAATCTCAGAAGGCACTCCAAATCGGCAAATAATATGATTTAGAATAAATAGGGAAACTATTTTGCCTGAGGCAACAGAAAGAGAGACTGCCTCTACCCATTTCGTGAAATAATCAGTAGCTGTGATGATAAACTTATGTCCACTTGATGAGTTGGGGTGAATTTTCCCAACAAGGTTAAAGGCCCAGCACTGAAATGGCCAATGAGAAATAGAAGGAATTAGCTCCCTCCCTAGAGCGTGAATCAGGTTTCCATGTTTTTGACATTTCTCACAAGATTTAGAGAAAGCTACTGCTTCGGTTTGCATTGTGGGCCAGTAATACCCCGCCCTAAGCAACCTTTGGGCCATGGCAAGACCATTAGAGTGTCCACCACAAATGCCCTCGTGAATGTCAACTAACGCTTGGTCAGATTCTTCCTTTTCCAAGCACCTAAGAAGTGTCCCATCTAAACCCCTCCTATATAAATCACTAGAGATAAGGGTGTGGCGAGAGGTGTTATGGATGAGGTTTCAGCGTTTAGAATGGTTGAAAGTGTCAAGGATGATGCCATCGCGTAGATATGAATAGATAACACCATAGCGGGAAGACTCATGTGTGACAAGGGTACAAATGACATTGCTTTCAGATGAGTCAAATATGGGGTGGTGTAGCTCTTCCACCAAGAATTCAAATCTAGATTCATGTTGTTCCAACTGTAGGAGTGAAGCTAATGTAGCCATAGCATCTGCAGCTTTGTTTTCTGCTCTAGGGATCTATTGAAATGTCACAAAGGTAAAGTAACATCTCAATGAATCAACCATCTTTTTGCAAGGTATCAATTTATCATCTTTGGTTTGATACTCCTTATTGACTTGGTTGATAATTAATTGTGAATCCCCAAAGACATGCAACTCTGTTATGTTCCATTCTATAGCTAGTTTCAATCCATTGGTTAATGCTTCATATTCTACAATATTGTTTGTACATGAGAATAAAAGTTTGTAGGATTTTGGTATATTGTACCCATGAGGAGAAACAAACAATACTCCCGCACCTGATCCATTTTGCATGTTGGAACCATCAAAGAACATCTTCCAAGTGCGAGTGGTCATGTATAGAATGTGTTCATCTGGGAACTCTACCTGAATAGGCACACTATCCATAACTGGAAAATCAGCTAACTGATCAGCAATAGCTTGCCCTTTTATGGCCTTTCTCTCAATGTACTCTATATCAAACTTAGATAAAACCATCATCCACTTAGCAAGTCTACCCATGAGGGAAGCCTTACTAAGCAAGTACTTAAGAGGATCAATTTTTGCAACCAAATGTATAGTATGAGCAAGCATATAGTGTCGCAACTTTTGGGAAGCAAACACTACTGCAAGACAAGAATTCTCAATGTTATTATAATTGATCTCATAAGATACTAGAGTACGACTGATGTATTATATGGCTCTTTTTTTCCCAATGTCATCTAATTGAGCCAACAATGCCCCCAAGGAAGACTCTGTTGTTGAAATGTACAAAATCAATGGTTTCCCTAGAATAGGAGGCATCAAAATTGGAGGATTAGCCAAATACTATTTTATTTGATCAATGCTCTTTTGGCAATCCTCATTCCACACACATGTGACTCCCTTATGCAATGTTTTATTGAAAGGTTGTGCTCTATCTACAAGTTGTGAAATAAACCTCCATATAGATTGGAGTCATCCTTGAAGACTTCTCATTTGACTTATGTTCTTTGGAGGTGGCATATCTAAGATAGCTTGGACCTTTTCAGGATCAACCTCTATTCCTTTTGCTAAAATTATGAATCCTAGAAGTTTACCTGAGGTAACTCCAAATGCACACTTTTTCAGATTCAATCTAAGTTGAAACTATTCCATGTGATCTAGAATCACTTCCAAATCGTTGAGGTGTGTATCCTGTTTCCTAGATTTAGCCAAGGTATCATCCACATAATCTTTCATGTTCTTATGCATCATATCATGAAAAATTGTGGTCATAGCTCGTTGGTATGTTGCTCCTGCATTCTTTAGGCCACATGGCATGATGTTCCAACAATGGGTTCCCCATGCACATGTGAAAGTTGTTTTCTCTTGATCTTTGGGACCTATTTTTATCTGGTTATATCCAAAAAACCAATCCATTAAGGAATATATCTCATAACCCGCCGTCATATCCACTATCATGTTTATGTTTGGGAGTGGAAAGTCATCCTTTGGGCATGCTTTGTTGAGGTCTCTAAAGTCTGTGCAAATGCGAATGGACCCATCATGTTTTGAAACTAGAACAATATTGGAGATCCACTCAGCATAGTCAATAGCTTGAATGAATCTTGCGCATAAGAGCTTTTCTAATTCAGTTTTAACAAGAAGAGCTATGTGAGGGTGCATTTTCCTCAACCTTTGTTTGATCGGTTTTATTCCTGGAGCTATAGATAGATGATGCATAATAAGATCAGTGTCAAGCCCTAGCATATCAGAATATGTCCAAGCAAAGTTGATTTTCTTCTTTTGCAAAAACTTTGTATATGCCTCTTTTTCTTCAACTGATAGAGACTTAGCTAGGTGCACTATTTGGTGAGCCTCTTCTGTATTCAAATTCACTGGTTGTGTGGGCTCAATGAGAACTAATGACCTATCTTGCAAGTAACTTGGCAAGTTATTAAGTACCCCATCCTTAGGCACCTCAAAGAGGTTTTCACCCTCAGATACGTCATTTATTTTTACTATTTTGAGTTTTGACACCGCCACAAAGTGGTTTTCGCCATCAGAACCATCTTTCTTTTTTTCTTTTTCTTTTATTTTTAGACTGAGGTACTTAATATCAGGCTCTGTCATACTTGTTGTTGGTTCACTAGTGGAAGAGACTATGGGTTCAAGAGCATTTAGATAATAGGCAATTTCATAGTCATTCTTAAAGTTTAAAAGCTGAGGCTCTTGGTGACGTTGAGACCAATCAATTAGGTGGAAATGAACAAGGGGTAGGTCAATGACTGGTTCAACATTGTGTATGTGGAAGGTGTTATCTCTGGTGACTATACAATTGGGATTCATCAAGTCTCCTTCTAAGATACCCAAATCAGGATTTGTCCTACCAAATAAAGCGTCGTCCACTAAGGCAATTCGAGGAGTCCAATCCTCTAGTCCTACACTAGGCTCATTGGTCACATCAGGTTGAGTACTATAAGTATGGACAACATCCATGTCCAAATCAACTGTTGCATCTGAAAGTGAGTCCCATTCGAACTCATGTGAGTCTGTCTCTGAATCATTATTTGGGTCTCATGATGTAGAAGCCTCAAGGTTAGGAAAGGTTTCCCTTTCTCTAGCACTAGCATTGTTACTATCTGTCGTAGCTAGGATAGCAACACTTTCCATTGTCAATCTAGCATTTATATAGTCACTATATGTCGCAGCTAGGATAGTAGGACTGTCAATTGTCAAATCTTTTGAATCTCCCCAAAGGAGATTTGTTGAAGGCACCCAATCATCAAACATGTCTTGCTGATTAGAGAGATTAGGTGTGTAGTCTGAGTCATTGTCACTGTCCATCGCACCTAAGATAGGGACACTTTTCTATTTCTTATTTGCAAACCCTAAGCCAACTATTGACTTATTCCTTCATCCAAAAAGGGCATGGTTAAGAGGTTCAGCTTTGGCATCCAACCAATGACTAAGGGGACCATGTCCTAGATAACCCATATTCTTGACCAATGTATACCCTCTCCCATAAGCTCAAGGAGAAGGTGCAAAATCCTCATTATGTCGGTATTTATCCTCTCGGTAAATCTAGTCCATAATGGCAACCTCTTCTTTTTCCTCTTGAATCAGAATTGAGGATTCTACAAACTTGTCGAACAATGTCATGGCTGAAGACGAGGGCTTCATATCTTGAGAAGGTTTTCCATAAGACCTAGGGGAAATTGGCAATTTTTTGAATGAATCAATTTTGTAATCCCCCATGCCAAGATCCATGACTTTGAATTTGTCTTTGCATTGTTCAAATGTAGTATCAAAAGTGTCAGCCTCCCTATTCAAAGGAATGTGAGACCCTGCTGAAATTGTGTTGACTGACAATGTGCTATCCCCGAGTATGCAAACTTCTACTCCATTGTAAGGGAACTTCACACACTGATGATAAGTAGATGGGACTGCTTGCATCTCATGTATCCAAGGTCTACCCAACAAAATATTGTAAGCCAAAGGACCGACATCAACAATCTGAAACAAAATATCTTTCTCTACAGGACCAATTCGGATAGGAAGAATAGCCAATCCTTCAGAACTACGTTCTGCTTCATCATAAGCCTTGATAGTTATCTTCTTCCTTGTGTCAATGACTTCTTCTGAATAACCCAAGGCCTTCAATAAGCTCAAAGAACAAATATTAAGCCCAGCACCCCCATCTATCAACACACACCTGACACGGGTCTTGTGGATCATAACCTCTATATGAAGGGCCAAATTGTGTGGGTGGCTTAATGATTTGTCATCTTCTTCTGAGAATGTAAGGTAGTGAGGGCTAGCCAAGTGGTTGACCATATTCTAGAATTGATCTACATCTATATCATTAGGGACATTAGCCGCTCGCAAAGTATCCTCAAGGACACGCTTATGCTTAGGGGACAATTCCAAAAGCTCAAAGATTGAAATCTGCGCTAGTGTACGTTGTAATTGGTCAACAAGATTATAATTCAACTCAAGACCAACAACAGATTTAGGAAGAACACCTTTTGACACTCGCTGCTTAGACTTACTAGAGTTAGGACCTCTAATAACAATGGGAGCTTGAGACTGACTCCTAGTGACTGCATTGAGGGGTTGAGACATCCTTCGTGAGTGAGGACCTCTTAGTACCACAACGGGTCCTTCATCAGGCATAGGAGTTGAATCCACATCATATCCATAAAGGTCTTTCCCTCTCATCATGTTGACATTATCATCAACAACTTCAAGCATATTAATAACATTTTTAGCATTTGTGTAGGTGTAGTTGATAGCAGCCTTGTCGTTCTTGTTGTTAGAATTCTCTCCTTTCTCATATTTGGGCAAGGGTTCTTTAAAAGCTTTGTGATCCACATTAGTGGTTAAACCATCAACTTGTAATCTTTCACTTCCAATAAGATCTTGGACAAGATGCTCAAGTTTAAAACAATTTTCTATATGATGTCCAATTCCATTGTGAAAGACACAGAAAGCCTTCTCATCCCACCAATGAGGTTTAGGATCCGGTATGCAGAACTTTGTAGGATCCTAAGGTTGTGCCAAATTATGAGCAATTAATGTCTTGAAAATGTCTGCATAGGAGTCCCCAAGTTTGGTAAATTGTCTCTTTTCTGTTTTAGGTCTCCCTTGATACTTGGGTTTATTTTCTTGTTGTGCTGAAGATGTTTGCAACTTCATGGCTTGGACTGCATTAGAGAGATTAAGAACTCCTTCATTCTTAGGTTGTGATGAGTCAACAACTCTGTCATTGACCACTTGCTTATTCTTATTCCAATAGGAGTTTTTTTTGTCCTTATTACCATTATTATTGTTGTTTTGGCCATTGTTGTTATTAGTTGTTTTGGCCAAAATTCTTTGTTCTTTTAGGACATCCTCTATGCGACATGCCACTTCTACCATGGTATCAAAAGAATTAAATGGGATCTTCCTTACTTCATACCTTAATTCTAGTACCAAGTTGTTCACAATGATGTCTATTCTTTCCTCCTCAAGAATTGTCCTTAGATATTTCAAGCACAAACGTCTCCATCTTTGTAGAAAGGTAACAAAGGATTCCCCTTGATTCTACTTGAGTTTGCACAAATCAAGCATGGTGACCGACCTTGATAAGTTGTAAGCAAAATGTTGAACAAATCTTTCCACAAGCTCTCTAAATGTCTTAACTGGAGGAGTAAGGTTAGTAAACCACTCCATGGCTTGACCCTTGAGACTCCTTGGGAATAATCTCATCAAGTAGGAGTCTTCATGGTGAAAAGAAAAGCTCATTATGTAGAACTATCTAACATGGTCGTGAGGTTCACCAACGCCATCATATTTGTCATAGGTTGGAAACTCAACTTTCTTAGGAAACTCAACCAACACCACACTCTTGTCAATTGGGTTGGGACATATGGAGTCCAAATTAAATGTGCTCTTAGGAGCCCTCATCCTTTCTATATCCTTTTGAAGTTGTTTGATCACCTCATTTGTTGATGGATCTTGCTTCTTTACCTTTTGGTCCACATCAAAATTATATGGGACCTTAGCACCTTTGTTGATGAGACTTTCTAAGAACTGATCCTTGTTTTGTTCCACATACCTTTCTACATATGCTTGAAAGGATGGTTCTTGTTGCATAGTCATAAAATCTATATGATCGAAGTTGGCATAACTTCCTCCATGTTGTGAGTCATGATGTGCTCGTTGGGAGGGTTGTTTTGAAAGTTTAGGAGGTGACTGTCTCCTATGGTGATCATATCTTGAAGTCCTTTTTACCTCTAGGACTTGGGGATCTTGAGGGTGTCATTGACCTTCTTCTAGGACTTGGTGAGGGAGTAGACGGGGGTGAGTGGGTCCCACTATTAGTACCCCTCCCATTGAATCAATTTTGGAGTTGTTGTGCATAGAGTCTATCTTCTTCTTCTTGAGCAACTCTTTTTCTTATGTCCAATAATTCATGTTCCTCTTCCTCTAGTTGTCTAAATTTCTCCTTTTTAGCAGCTTGTTCATCTAGATAGGCTTGCTTCCCCCTTTCAATGCTCTTCAATCTCGTATTTGCATATCAAGAGGTATCTCTAAGTGGAGAAGGTTGCCTTGACTATCTAATTGTATTGGCTGCATTGATGTGGTGGTCACTAGACTCATTGCTCTGGTCTTCGTGTTGTGACCCTGAATCTGAGTGAGTTTGTTGGTGATGTATCTCAGCTCATTGGTGAGCATCAAGATACCTTGTGTTGATCAGGGGTGATCTAAGTGAACTAGCATATGCAGACCCAGCAAACATCATGTTACCCCTATGCCGTTGAAACATGTCATCAAGAGTCTGGTTCATTGCTTCTCTTTGTTGTCGAGTGAAGATGTAACTCATGTCCATACTTGATGAAATGGGTGCTAAAGAGGTATTCACTTCACTAGGATTACCTTTCGGATTAAAACAAATCTTAGATTCACTCTTAGGAGATTGATCAAAAAGGAGTCATTTTCCCTTATGTTGTTGACGAGTCTTAACTGGTGGTAATTGGCTAAAGACAACAAGGGGTTGCTTCCCTTGATTGACTTGGTACCTTGTTGTAACTGACATGAAAGAAAGAGATTATTAATGATAGGGTGACCTCGCAAAGTGTCAACACCAAACTAGGATAATCAAAGTTCTCTATTGTCCAAAATGAAATGAAAAGATAGAAATAAAGGGGCTTTACCAACACTGTCAAAGAGGTGCTAAAATCAAAGGATGAATATCCTTGCACTTTTGAATCAGGAGATTGGACTAAGCCAAAATATAATTGAAATTGATTAAATGAAAGTGATTTGGACAATAAGAGCACTAAAATTCTCCAAGAATGTAGCTAACAATTCTAGAGATAAGCTTTCTCACCAAGAATAACCTTCTAACCTGACAACTATTTCCAAAGTGGCCTTGTAAATCAATTGATGCTATTCTTAGAGGGCAGAAACAAGAGATTTAAAGTCAAAACAAGTCTCTAATGACAAGATAGAAAATCGAGCAAGCTATAAAAAGTTGGGTGTTTCAACTCAGGAATTCAGTTGTTTTGTGATTTAATCAAACACATTAACAGATTTTCAACATTTTATCAAGCACATAAGATAGCAATCAAGGAGTTCAAGCAAGAAATTGTCTTCAAACAATGAGCAAGGGGCAAAGCAACCTTGCGCATGAACAAGGATAATGACTAAGTATTTCTACTCCTTAAAGGTTCTACTTGTGTATGTTCTTGAAAATGTTTTAGCAGGCATATAGAACACAACAACGCCTTAACAAGCTATCTACAATGATATACGTGGCTTTCTATAAGGAGTCATCGATATACGCAAGGTACGTGAGGCCCAAATCTGTAGATGAGAATAATCCAAAATCACACAGTTAGGGGGAGACGATAACTCAAATCTCCTCCTTCACTTCTCAAAGGTATAAAGTTATTTGAGGCTTAGCCAAGAGTGATATCAAACTCAATTCTCAAGAGAGGTGTTTTTCGATTCACCACCCACTATTTATACTCCGCCGGAACATGAGAGTTAAGGTCATCCCTTGAGGTGGTGTGTCCCCAAGAAGGCCTTCTAAAAATAAAATTAAGTAATTCACTATCAAAAGTATTTAAAACACTAAAGGTGAAACACTTAACTCTTCAAGTAAATGTGAAGTGAGTCCAAAAATGAAACATTTAACTCTTCAAGTGAATGTGAAGCGAGTCCAAAAGTGGAACATTTAACTCTTCAAGTGAATGTGAAGTGAGTCCAAAAGTGGAACATTTAACTCTTTAAGTGAATGTGAAGTGAGTCCACAAGGTGGAATATTTAACTCCTCACACAAACTCAAAGTGAGTCCAAAAGTGGAACATTTAACTCCTCACACAAACTCAAAGTGAGTCCACACCTTGTAAAACTAATGAGATCAAGAAAACATAAACAGGGGGAAACTTTATGGAACACTTAACACTCTTTTCAAGTAGACCCCTCCCTTATGTATGAATGTTGACCTTGCATCCAAAGGGCAGAAATGAGGAGTGATTAGAATAAGCGAGTCAAAAAACCTAATTTAGCTAACAAGATCAATCAAAAGTACTCCAAAGTTGCTTATCAATACTACTCACAAATGAAAAAGGGTTGAACAATAGAATATTTAACTTTCCAAGTAAACATAGAGTGAGTCCACAAAGTGGTGCATTTAACTCCTTATGTAAACAAAGAATGAATCTATGCCCTCAATCACTCAATGAGATATTTGATATTGGAACCAAAAATTACTTAAGGTTTAAACACAAGCATTCACTTACACAAACTTGTATAAAATCAAATCTATGTTCATTCATTTTCCATTAAGAGCATCAATTGAAATG
Organism: Chamaecyparis obtusa; assembly: GCA_027943335.1. Taxonomy (NCBI): domain Eukaryota; kingdom Viridiplantae; phylum Streptophyta; class Pinopsida; order Cupressales; family Cupressaceae; genus Chamaecyparis; species Chamaecyparis obtusa. The sequence goes on from BSBK01010273.1 coordinate 33,240, forward strand.
TGTTCTATGAAAGCATGTAAACACTCAAGCCAAACACATGAGAGATTCATTTTTAATCTCAAAATCTAAATGTTGTAGAGATGTAACAAAATACCTCAAGTCCAACGCAATGCACTTAGTAGATTTTACCTTCTTTTTTTTTTTTTTTTTTTAAGCATTTTCCATGAAAGCAAGTCATGAACCTTCAAATGAATAAGACAAGAAAACAAGCAAACAAGATATGCAATGTATACTCAACTTATGCAAACCCTAAGGTGGTTAGATCTGAAAATCAATTGTTAAGAGCAATAATAGCCAGCAAATAATCCAAATGACAACTCATATCATGCATTGAACCATGTGAAAAATAAGTGCATGCTAATCATCAAATACCTTTTTTTTAATTTTGATTTTTTGACCTTGTCAACAAGATTGGACTTACACCACATGAATTCAGACCCTAACCCCAAAATGAAAAAAAAGACCTCTGTCAAAAAATAAAGAGCTTTCCAAAAATGTCAAAATTTTAACAAGATCTTTTCATTTGTGCTTTAGAGAGTCACTTTCCCAAAATAGACTAGTTTTTATAAATCAACCAAATGAGTTATGATATGACCTCTAAATTAAAAACACAATAAATAGACCCCCTTTAGAATTTGAAGATCTTTCTGAAAATGTAAAAATTTTCAAAAAATATGCTAATTTGCGCCAAAAATTAATTTTTTATGAAAAATCAAGAAAAAATTATAAAAAATAAAAAATATCTCAAAAAATTTTAAATTTTTTATTGGAGCTTCTCTGATATGTCACCAACTTGCAAAAAAAAATTTAAACTAAAAAATAAGCCGTTTGGGAGATATGATCAAATCTTTCAAATCTAAGGTTTTCCATCTCCAAACAAATCTGCACAAAGGTTAGCTCAAAAAATAATCAAAACCAACATGCAAAAGGTGGGTTGCCCCACGGTGGGTGCCAAAAATGTGTGCTAAAATGCTGTCACACTTTTATGAATCATTGCATGCAAAGAAACTTAAGAATGAGCCCTCACAAATCGATCCATAACTCTTTATGCATGGAGTTGCAAGATTTGTAAAATTGCTCTCAGCTAGAGCTATGAACTCATGACCTTGCTAGTCAACCACACAATGAGAGATTTCAAATCAAAGACAAGGGTAACAATGCCAATATCTCTAATGAAATCCAAATGTATGTAATGCAATGCAAGCTAAGAATGAGAATGCAATCTAGTCTATGGAAATGAAAGTACAATGCAACTAATCTATGAAAGGAAAGAACAAATGTGACCAATCCCTCCTATTTAGACTATGTGAAATTAATCTATTGCATAAAAGGAAATCTACACTAAGAATGTCATTATCATGCAACTATGAAAGCAAATATGAAATGAGATGCAACAAAGTCTTCAAAGCTTGGATTGCAAGAGTGTCTTCAAAGAGAGCTCCAAATGACTTAGAAAACCTGTAGCATAATATTAGCATGAAAACCTAAAATGCAAATGAGGAAGAGAGCTCTCCTTTTATAAAAAATGAGATGAAAATAGACCATTGAGATTAAGAGGCAAAAAACTTAATCAACAGTGGAGAAAAAAAAAAATTTGATCCTTGTGTACAAATATCTTTCAATAGGAAAATAAGAGTTGACTTTAGTGTCCATATGAGACAAAAAATATTTTTTCTTTTTTTATAAAATAAGAATAATGTTTTATTTGTGCAACATAAGATAAGAAGAAAAGTGGGGATTTTTTTATTTAAATAAAAAAGGAAAAAATTCTTTTTAATTAAATAAAGGCTTAGGATAAAGTGATTTTATTATTTAATTAAAAGAGATTTTTAATTAATTAAAAAGGAGCATGTTCTCTTAATTAAATAAGATTTTTTTTTTTTCTCTTTTAAATTAAATAAGGCTCAAACCTTAAGAAATATTGAATTGAATATGATTTGAGCAAGGAAATTGATATAATTGAAAAATATTGATTTTTAAAAATATTGATTCAGGGATTTGATAAATTGCTAAATGGGGGCCCAAAGTCTAGGCGACCATTTTAGGGTGTATACAATTATATATATTACATTTAAATATATATTAACAATATTGAATCATATATATACATGAACTATATAGATAATAGATATCTAAAAGAAAAATACAAAGGATAATATAAGAATTCAAATATATATTTGGAATTATATATATATATATATATATATATATGGAGAATATATGTGAATGTTAGAATTTTATATATATGTGTAGAGAGAGAGATTAATAAATATGTTTTATGTATTCAAATAGAATTTCTAAATGGAAATATTAAATTGATATGTCTGATATAGATCATACGAACTCATCTCTTTCATCTCACTAAAGCATCTTTTGAGTGAGAAGGTTGTGGAAGGTAGAGGCGGAGTAATTTCGGGCACATGATGGTTATCCCAACACTGGGGTTAAGCCTTGAGGGAAACTGCTTGTAGCCTATTTCACGCAACCTAGGCCCTGCAACTCTTCCACTCTTGATGACCTTAGAGAGAGAGAGAGAGGCAAGGATTCCTCCATGATACATACGAGAGATATTTTGGCGTTCATACAAAATATGTTGCTTTATTTGTTCCATTGTTGGTTTACATTCTTTAATGATTCTACATAACAATGGATAATATATAGGATGCGATGCTTAATAAGAAGAGCCCCTAAATCTAATCATTTTTTCCTAATTGGCGTTAATTGATGAAATAGGACAAGTATTGTGCCCAAAAAGGATATCACTAGCAATTGGACCCCAATGAGGTGCAATGGTTACACTGATAGGAAGATATATCTTGGTAATATATTGAAGGGCAGGGAAAAAAAATTAAGTAGTCGGGTCATGTATAATACATTTGTTGGTGTTTGTTGTCTTGAAGACCTAAAGAATAATAACAAAATGATGACTTCATATTATTGAGTCAAGTACAAGCAACATTATTGATCAATATGCATGTTAGATTCTTGAGTCAATGTAGATTTCTATAGAAGTGAAATGTGCAACAATAGAATTTTGCACCTTCATTTCTTAGATTCCCTTGTCATTATATATAGCTTGAATGAAAACATTAACTAAATAGATGACATTGAATAGCTTTGTTATCTGCTATATCTAGGAAACATTTTTCATTTATTTTGGTGATATAGTATACTTAAGGCAAGCGGAGCCCTTAGCAAACAAGCACCTTTAAGCATGTTCACCACTCTCAGCTTTTCACCCTTAGCCGGTTTTCCCAATGGGACAGCTTTTGGAGCATGTAATGCCTTACAAATCTAACAAAAAAATAAAATCTAGTTGAGAATGCCTCTGAAAGCATTCACCTACTTCACAATTTAGGTTATGCTTTAGACACATCAAGAGTAATAAAAAATATATTTTCAGCAGCTTTATGAACAGAGATACAATTTTTTTAAACTTTTCTATGCTATTGAGCTTTAACAAGTGTAATTCAGGACCGGTAACAAGCTGTGATGGATCTCTGAGTGTGATCCAAATTGTTGATGCCAAAAAACAATCATATCTAAATTCAAAAGCTACAGACATCTTCATGGACTTTGGATTACTCGTGTCTACTACTAGCAACAAAGTTAAAGCACTCATAAAAATGTGAATCTGTGAAGTGTTTTTGATATTCAAAGAATGGTCATTTGCAGAGCTAAAGGCCTCTAGAATTCAAAGATTTTTTTGGCCTTGAGTAGTGCAATTTGCAACAAACTATTCCGATTGTTACTCTAAGTGATTTATAGGGCGATCAGTTTACACCTTGAGGAGAGAACTCAATATGTCCTTATTCATTTACAGGTAAAACTTCTTTGAGAAGTAGGGCAACAACACAATTTGAAGGCAATAGTTTACTAAATAAATCTAGACACATATATAGGTCAGTTTTCAGAATTTACTTTTGCACCAAGTTTGCCTTTTGTTTATTTTTTTTTGGCTGAGCTTACAATGTGGCTTTGTTTATAGTTATTGGGGTAGTCAACTTTTATGTGACTTTTTGTATCATTTTGGGGGGCTGGACATCAAATCTAACTTTTCTTTTTTTTAATTAGTGACATCAATCTTCCACAAGAAATAATGTTGATGAGATATCTTTTGATTTCTTTTGCGAAAATGTTTTTAAGGGCTGACATTTTGAACTACCTAGTGTGGTTAATTATCTAGATGATGATAAGATAAGATAAGATAAGATAAAATTTTAATGTTTGTGAGGCTAAAAATAGCCTATGAGACAACAAGACAACTTAAGTAGACTTAAGTATCTCCGTGAGTTTCTTGTACAAGTTGATGATGAGTCCACCTAGCTGCTCAATGTACTCTTCGCTGAATAAATTACAAATCAGTGCTCTTTACATATATTACCCTGATGTATTTACACAATAGAAACAATAAATTTCAACAACCTGTAATAATTTTTTAACTTATTTTACAAATACTTCTTTCGATTGGTAAATTGGGGGTAACATTGGGCCCCAATCTTCAAATACGACGCCTAGATTTGGCCCTGAAAATCAAATACGCTCAAGCCTATCATGCCAGAATTCAACTGGAATCATACGCAAGAACTCGCATCATATCTATTTATTCAGAAGTGAGTTACAATACTTCTTACTCAGTTTGGGATATGACGGATATTACCAGTCCAAAAATGTCTCATTATGTGTGAGGGTTTAATCCAAAATTCTGTTGACCCCCTTCATACAAAACAACAATAATGAATAGAAGACCTTAGTGTCTCTTTTGCTATGAAATCAATAATCTTTTTACTTAATCTACCCAGACTATCCTCTAATTACTTACACGTCATGTACTGCAGAGGCTCTTCCGTTATGGTTGCAATGCTCCCCTGGTCTATTAAATTCGCACAAAGGCAGCAACCTTTGGGCATGTTTGTTGTTGAGTATGGGGATGGGATTAGCCCATTCGCTGGGAGAAGAACCACCTGCTGCTCTTATGTGGTGACTTTCACCAACCTGTGTCCTGCTCTTGACTATTACCCTAATTTAAGTACTTGGTGTTCTCTGCACTATCTTCACAGAAGGCCTGTATCCATCCTTGTCCATAGAAAGTAGTATAATGGTGCTTGGTACTCCAGTTTGGAGGTACTGGCAGACTAAACAAATTTGGAAATCTGTTTAAACTCTATGTTTTTTTTTTTTTGTTTTTTTTGTTTTGTTGTTGTTGTTGTTGTTGTAGTAGACTACAGGAATCGGGTATAGCACCCCCCTATAAACTGCAGTGCGCTGGGTAAACTTTTTAACGTGACCGGTGATGCTGGCCCGACACATCCTCCAGTATCACGTGGGCTGGGGGGAGACTAGACCTCATGACCTTGTGCTTCATAACAAAAAGCTCTCGCCAATCGAACCAGGCCCCCAGCCCACCTGATTTTAAACTTTATATGTTTGTCAGGACAGCTTTTAAGATTTTTTTGCACCATGTCTCTTTGATATTTATTTTTCTTTTGTTGAGCCCATGACATGGCTTCATTTATAGCTGTTAATAGGTGTTGTCATTTTTGAATGGATGAACATCAAAAAAAATTTATAGTATTTCCTCCCCAACCCACCCACACACCCTCCACACCCCTTCCTTCCCCAACCTTTTCATTAGAGATTTGAGGCTTTTACAAGTCCTAGTTTTAATAGACTAGGCTTTTTTATAGTATTTCCTCCCCAACCCACCTCGCCCTCTCCTCGCCCCCCTTCCCCAACCTTTTCATTAGAGATTTGAAGCTTTTGCAAGTCCTAATTTTAATAGAAAAGTCTTTAATATTTATACAATCTCGAAATATCAATGTTTTGAATCATGCATTGTTGTTCATCACCGGGAAATGATAAGATTACACATGAGGGCTTGTCAATCACCTTCTAAATTTATTGGTTAGAAACAATAATTTGTAACCCAAATAAGAGGGCCTGAGCTTTGACCTCATTATTTGTGCCAATTTCAACTTCTTTGAGCCAATGGCCAGTAAATTACCTTGTTTGTTGTGAATAATGCAACCGATCAGAGTGTCTTGTCCATCATGTATATGGAGGTAACCAGTTTGTTGTTTTATGCTAACATAGAAATCTCAAATCTCCCTCCCCATTCAATCCCTTCCATCTTCCCAAGATCTCATTGTCCCAAGCTGCAAATTTCTTGATTTTGGATGATTGATCTTTAATCTAGTCATTGTGACCTTTTTAATGGCTGCTTCCAATTTTAGCAAAAATCTCTAATCGTCCATGCACTGATCATGGAAAATTCTCCTTTTTCTCTGTTTACACACCTCCTATATTAAAAGAGGAGGAGCTGAAATCCAAAGACTAGAAAATGTTGATTCTGTTTTAATGATCAGTCATAATTCAAACATTGTTAGGAAATCTTTTGGAAGAGCTCTAGACCATCCCAGCGCCACTGCCAACATTTTAATGTGAAATTGTAGTTCATCAAGATGCGATTTGTTGATTCCTTAGCTTCACCACATAGAGAACATTTTGGTGGTCCCATGGAGCCCAGCTTTTGAAGTTTCTCCACTGTAAAGATTTTTTTGTGAATAGCTTCCCATGTAAAGGTACTAGCCTTAAGGAGTTAGGTTCTGTTCCAATATTATTGTGAAGGCCAATCCTTTTTACCAATGGATGCATCACTCACTTTCTATCCTAGTTTGGCAGTGTTATTTCCAGTTTTTGAGGCACATGATTTAAATTTGACCTGTTCATTTCTTAAAAGTATCTTTCCCTTTGACAATTCTGCCTTTAAAGAAACTATTTGCTTTTCAGGGATGCCATATGATCTCCTTGTAGCCCCAATCTGCTCATCCTTGATTTTTCGTTCGTTGTAAATAATCTTTTACTCTTGTCCACCATAATTTCATAAGATTATTCTTTGTGCAAGTCAGCCCCTCCCCGTCATCTAATTTTGGGTATCAATTCCACGAGTCCTCCCAGAATTTTTCTTTTTGATCATTACTGATATTCTAGGTTAAATTTTCTGTAATAATTTTCCTGCAATTCGACATAGAGTTCCAAAGGTCGGATCTTTTTGGCAGCTTAGAAGTTGTTAAAAATTTAAAATACACTTTGGATCCATAGAATCTAGGTACTTACATCTCAAAAGTTTATTGCATTTGAGATCTGCTTTCAAGAAAAGGTTCCAGATTAATTTTGCTGCCAAAGCTTAATTTTAAAGTTTAGACTATCTCAAAACAATATCCCCTCTTTCTTTAGGAATGCAAAACTGTTTCCCATTTAACAAAGTTGAAGAACAGAAGCCGATATTCTGTTCTTTGCATTTTCCAGATGTACAAAGCGGAACTACAATCGTCTCTCCAGAAAGCGATAAAGACTTCACCCAGTACGGGTATTCGAATTTTAAAGTTACTTTGAGAACATTTCATTTGTTGTATTCCGTATATTGCTAATTAGAGGCGATTTTGTGTTAAAAAAGTATTCATATTTGTGAAACCTGGGTATAATCGTGAATACAAAACACGATATAAAGCTTGAGCGCTATTATGTTTCAATTTAATTCTGTATATTGTCTTTGCGCCATTCCCCTTGCTTGCGCAGTATGGAAGTTTTGGATAAAGTATTATCCAGTTGGATATGCTCTATTACACTTTCACACAAACGGTGAAGTATTTGGGAAGACGCCTCAATTTCTACGCAGCGTTTTGAAAAGGGGTTTGTCACATTGAAAATAATTTGTAGATATTCATATTGAATGACATTGGGCAGAGAGATTTCATAGGTTTGAACAGAGGATAGACGAGAGTTTTGTCATGATTGTTTTCAAGAAAAAATTATCATAATGCTTTTGTCACTATTTGAAGGGAGGAGAACAGTCCGAAGATAGTCTTATATGTGATTAAATGATGGAAAATTGCAAAATGTGATGGTCACTCAGTCCCTCAAAGAGGTATCAGCATAGGGCTCTTGCAAATTGCATATCATGGAATGCACATAATGCATTTGACATAATGATTAAGGCCTGTGAAATGCAGAATTATAGACAACGAAGCATAATTGTTTGATATAATCTCTCAACGAAGTGTTATATGTAATGACAGATATTAACAGAGCTTGTGTATCAATTATTTGACAAAATGCTTCAATCTTTGCAATCTTTGCAATCTTTGCAGATATATATGTATAATTTGAAGGGATTGATTCGCCCGCTGCTCACCCATCTATTCCATCTAGTCGGGCCGGGAATCATACCACATACGCTGGGGCCACTATAGAGGTAGGGGGTTGAGTCATTCGGAGCCCTATAAATGAGAAAGGCGTATTACGTTCGCCCTATAAATGAGAAAGGCGATCGATTCATTCCTTTCACGTGTTGGTGAATAGGGAGGGACGACTATAGTCTAGTTGGGGTGAATGCGAGTGTACATCGGACAACTCCATCTGAACCCGCTGTTCACCCGGGGGCGATTGACCATACGATACAAAACCTGTTGCCCGGCTAGATAGTAGGGCCCTACTATAGATAGACGGATCCCGCACTGATCTAAACCTCTAAGATGTAGAATAATGGTGTTACATGAACACATAAAGCATTCAAATTGTTTGATACAATGCTTATATATTATCTGTGAAAATTTTGACATCAGATACATATGTTAGAGAGATGAAGGGATGAAAAAAATAAAGATATTTAAGGGGGAAGGGGGGGTTGAAGATGAATATGGAGAGATAGGTATATGGGTATAGGAAGAGGTCGAGGGGGGTGAGGTGGGGAAGGACATATATAGAGATAAAGGAAGAAAAAGAAGATAGGAAGAGGTAGATGGTATCTTTATTCCCTATCCCTTCTCTATTCCTCTCTATTTTCTTTCTTTGTATCTCTACTTTTGTATATATCACAAATAATATTAACATTAATTGAAAGATAATCTTGAAATATTAAAAATAATAAAGTATTATAAAATTAAGTGTAAATAATTGAATTCTTCAATAAATAAAATTAAAAAAATTCAATATTAAAACATAACAAAGTATTAAATATTTTTTGAAAAATTAACTAAAAAATAATAAAAAAATTATAATGGTATTTCAAATAAAATATTAAGTATTATATTTTTTCTTCTATATTGATTATAATTATGTAATTGTTTGATTACCTATCAAAAAATTATATAATTATTTATCATTTCTTCATATCGTAGATTCTAAAGTTTCATTTTCAATGCAAAATATCATTGAAGTTGCATTTTTAAAAACTTATCAATATTTTAAACAAATTTTTTAAAATAATAATAACTTATATTAAATATTAATAATAATTAAAATTTTAATATTATTTGAATTAATATATTTAATTATTTACAATATTTTATATAAATTAAAAACTTATCTTTAACTTTTATTTAAATATATTATATGTAAGAGTATATTTTTAAAATTAATAAATAATATTTAAATAATACAATTGTATGCAAAAGAAAATTAGTATTTTTTAACATAAAATCTATATATAACATTTCAATATTATTTTATTAGTATAATATTTATAGAATATCTTATTATCGGCGTAACCATTGCACCTTACTGGTGCAAGTGCTAGTTTTATATTTATTTATAAAAATATATTTATAGTTCTTTATATTTCTATTTACACTTGTAGTAAAGTATATAGAAAATTTTCAATTTAAATTTAAGATATATACATGCATTTCTTATCTTTTTCTTTACTTCTTTTTTCATAATTCTTTTATTTTGTCTTTTTCTTTACCTGTGGTTCCTTTATTTTTTATTTTCAGTTTGACTTTTAACAAGGCTGCAGAGCAGCGAAGTTCCTGCCAAAATGGTGGCAGAAATGTTTAAGCTTTGCAAAAAAACATTAATATATATTAATTAAAATATATCTAATAAAATAAATAACATTTTAGGTAATCCAAATTTCATATATAAAACAATTTTAGAATATGTGACAAAGTAAATAAAAAATGTATGTAATCTAAATTTCATAGAAATAAAGAAATAGTTTAAATATGTTGAAACCAACAAATTTTATTTTAGATAGTAATTTAAAAAGGTTAAAAATAAATAACAATACATTTTGATTCTCTAACATTGAAAAAATTAATCACTACATACAACAAATTTATAAAAATAATTAGTGCTTATATTATTATATATAATAATACTGTATTTGTTATATATCAAAATATATAAATTTCAATTTTTAATTTAAAATATATATATTTTTTTAAAAATTAAAAGATCGAGAGTTCTACAAAAAGAGGAGCAAGGGAGGCAAGCCTCAAACACCAAGCTCAAACATCAAGTTCAACTGAGATAGTTAATCTTGCACAATATGAAGAAGTTTACGAGAGTACAAAATATAGTGCTGAAAACTAATGCAAGAAATCATCCTGATCTTCAATCCAGGCAGTCCATCCTTGAGCGCCTTCCATCCAGACAACTTTCCTTCTTTCAAGAACATGAGCAAAGAATTCTAGTTTATCAACAAAAGGTCCTCTAGTGTCCCTGATCTCCTTCAGCAGTTTCTTCAAAGCACCCTCAAAAGCAGTCTGATCATTAATGATACTAGCCCACTCCAGCCCATGTTTCATCTCATAGATAAACATGGTAGCATATCCATCCTGTAAGAATCTTTTCAGTTTATCCTTTTCAAGTTTCATGATGCAGAGCACCTACGAAACAATCTTAAAATGTATAAGTTTCATTTGAAACGAAGTAAGGGATCTGCCTAAGCCTTGGAATTTGTCTTCATTCCTAAGCTTCCAAATGAACCAGAGAATATGAAAAGATAAAATGTTCCAAAAAAATTAGCATCCTTTCTTAGACTAGATATATATCCAAGCATAATATCCAGGACAGAAACATGATCAGTAATAATGATTCCAAAACTTTTCCATATAATCTTAGCAAATCGACAAGTAAGAAAGATGTGCCTTAAACTTTCAGGAGTCCTGCAAACAGAGCAATAATTAGCATTGCCAAATTGATCTTTAATGATAATTCTGTCAAGAAGAAGTTGCCACTTGAAATGCAAACTTTTAGGAGGAATATGTGATTTCCAAAACCTCTCAAGAATTTTATGCCATTCTGAAAAATCAAGATTCATATACCAAATAGAATTAAGGTGAGAAAGAATAGAACTATCCTTATTAAGAGCTTTATATATGTCTTTAGCTTTGAGTTTATGCAATAGATTACCATCCTTCCAGCGAAAGAATAAAAATCTGTGAGAATCCACATCACATCTACGAGGAAGATTAAAAGATCTGCAAGCTCTGGAGATCAAGTTATAAGTGCACTTATGCGACTCAGACAGATTAAATTTATGTTTGAGATCCTGCCAGGTAACAAGATTATCATTCTCAAGAATATCAATAAAATAATTAATTCCAAGTCTATTCCAAAGCTTAGCAGAACATCCCTGCGTAAGCGCCAAGGGCTTTCCATTATGCATCAAGTTCCACCAGATGGAATGTTCACCATGAATGGTATGACCGCTATCACAACCAGAATTAGAGATAAATCCTCTCACAAGTTCCCAGGCCTTCCATATTGACTTAAAAACCAGGGAACCATGAACAGAGACGGGAAAGGTACCAGCAATAAGGTCAGCAAACGGAAGATTTTTCCAATACTTAGCATGTTTAGGACATCCAGCAAGGATATTATGCCTTAAAAGAATTTTCCAAGGCTCTTGACCATGAAAGGCCTGAAAGATCCATTTGGCCGTGAGAGAAATCCCTTGAGTCCTAAGGTCCTTAAGACCTAAACCACCTAATCTCTTATCTATATGACACCAACTCCATCTAACAGCATGTTTTTTCTTATTTCCTTTACCATCAGACCATAGGAATCTCCTGATGGCCTTTTGAATTTCAAAGAGTTGATAATTGCTAAACATCCAAACCAAAGAGTAATAAATACTGTAAGAGGAAAGAATCTTTTGGCAGACTTGCACTCTACCAGCAAGGGAGAGAACTCCGTTATCCCATTTATAAAGCTTTTGAAAGATTCTATTCTTAACCCAGAGCCACATCTCCTTGAGAGAGGGGGAAACAGAAAAGGGAACCCCCAAATATCTAACAATTTTATTAGGTCCCCCCCAAGAATAGTTAAATTGTGAGAACCAATCAGGGGGGACCTCATTCCAACCAAGCATAACAAATTTGGATTTAGAAATGCGAGCACCAGAAATGATTTCAAAAAATTCAAGTTTCTGATTAAGATGTTGAATATTAAGACACGATAATTCAAGGAAGAGAGAGGTGTCATCAGCGAATTGGATATTGAGAAGTTTAGAGTTGTCGGGGAGCAGGACACCATTCACTTTGGGAGATATAGTATTATCTCTGAGAATATAAAACGGGGCTTCAGAGGCAATAACAAAGAGAGCAGGAGCAAGAGGACAGCCTTGCCGAATTGATCGAGACAAGGGGATGGGATTAGATAAACAACCATTAATATCTATTCTAGCAAAAGAGTCTTTAAGAAGGATCTGAACAAATCTAACAAATTCATCAGGAAAGCCGAAGGCCTGCAGCATAGATAGGATGAAATCCCATTCAACGTGATCATAAGCCTTTTCAAAATCAATCAGAAACATAGCAGCATTTTGATTGGAAGTCTTGGCCCATTCCAAAGATTCCCAACTGGTAATGAGATTTTCAAGAATGTACCTTCCCTTAATGAAACCAGTTTGTGTGGGGCATATAAAACTAGGAAGCACATTGATAAGTCTGGAAGCAAGGGTTTTAGCAAGAATTTTATATGAAACATTAAGGAGAGTGATAGGTCTCCAGTTTTTGATGAGGGATTTATCTCCGTCTTTGGGGATAAGTTTAATAATTCCCATATTGATTGAATTGCCAAGAGTTCCCTGATCGTAAGCCTCAGAGTAAAGCTCAAGCAAATCCTTAGCAATCCAGTCGACATTAGTCTTATAGAATTTAGCAGGTAAACCATCTGGCCCAGGCGCCTTATCCTTTTTAAGAGCAGCTATGGCATCTATAATTTCCTGAAGAGTAATCCAATCTCTAAGAGAATTGACATCTTTTTCAGTTAATTTTTGAGGAATAAGCTCCTTACATTTGTTCCTAAGATCCTTGGCAATGCTGGTGTCCTCAGATCTGAACAAGTTCTTGTAATAACTTTCAAAAGCCACCGCAATGTCATTGAAATCGCAGAGTTCCTAATTGTCTATGACAATTCTGTCAATTTTTTCCTTACTCTGCTTAAGTTTAAGATAATTAAAAAAGAATTTAGATCCCTTGTCTCCAAATTTTAACCATTGCTGCCGCCCTCTGATAGTAGCTCCCATGGTTTTAACATGCTGATGTTTCCTTAAGGAATCCCTGATAACAGAGGCCCTATTCGCACTAGGAATGGATGAGGGGTTGGCCTGAGCATCCAACTCCGCCAAATACAATCTCTCACTTAACTCATTCTCAACTCTCCTAGAATTTTTGGCCTTCCTTTGGCCTAAGGTCTGAAATATAACTCTCCAAGAGGAGACATTCTTATTCCAGCGGTCCATATGCGAAGGAAAGTTATTACTAAGATTAAACATTCTAACCATTTTAATAGCAATGATGGTGTCCTGATCATTAAGCAAGGAGGTATTAAGGATAAATTTATCATTACGCTGGCAAGAGGGAGGGAGAGCATTCCTAATATTAATAAGGGCAATAATAGGAGAGTGGTCTGACAGCGACGAGGGAGAGACAGAGACAGGGGAATGAAGGTAATTGGGGGAAAAGGAGAAAAAATCAGAGTTAACATAAAACCTATCCAGCCTGGAGTAAATCCTATTGTGTCCCTGTTGAAAATTACACCAAGTAAACCAAAGACCAGAAGTGTCAGATTTCCGTCCTTCCAAGGGATCAAAAAAATTAAGTTTATGTTTAAGTTGGTCCCAATGAGTTTTCTCTTGGTATTTCCAGAGAAAGGGGAGACCACCAAGTTTATCTTCTTGGTTTTCAATCATGTTAAAATCACCAGCCAAAATCCATGGAATGTTGGGAAGGTTAGAAAGCCAATCCCATAGAGCAATTATGTCCTTAAGATCATTGGGGGCATAGACAGAGCAGACCCCAAACAAAGAGCCATTGAAATCAATTATGGCCCACGCCACATGATTACAAGGGGAACTACCAGAAGATTTGATAAACTTCCCCCAAGAGGCATTAATTAATAAGGCAACACCCCCTTTCCCTTTAGAATGGTTGGTATAAATTTTAATGGCATCCCTCCAGATACAATCCAGA